>PVIY010011087.1:0-66524 GCA_004026745.1 Myrmecophaga tridactyla | reverse complement strand
TGAACCCGGAGGTCTGCACACAGATTCGAGACCGCCATCCCAGAACTCGTCAATCACAATCGACCGCAGTGGGCCCAGGGAACATGCACGCTTTTAAAAGCGCTCCAAATGACTTCCCAGCGGTGCTGGCCACCACCACGCCAGACAAGAGCACTGAGGCCTACAAATGCAGCATGCTTTCCCCGACCCTCGGGGGAAAACAAGGAGGACGCGGGCCGAGGGACCCCGCTTTCGACTCGCCAGGCCGCCCGGCCCTGCCACGTCCCCGCCCAGTCCGACCCGCTTCCAGCGCTCACAGATGGGGATGGCGGACACAATGAAGGCGTTCCCAAAGAAAAGCGCCGAGGACTTGGCCGAGAGGTTGCGGCTGAAATCCTGCAGGAGCAGGTCCTCCTCGGACTGCTGCTTGGAGCCACCCCTAGGCGCCATGACGAGCGAGAGGCCGAAAGCCGCGAAGGCCGAGCCAGGCGCGAAGCTGGGCGGAGCCCCCTGGAACCGCCCTCACGGCCGCCGTATCTGCTAATGACCCGTCAGCGTGGCGCGCGGAAGCAGGACCCGCCACGGTGCGGAGCAAGCTTGCTCAGGATTGGCCAGCATGGAGTCGCTACATGTGCTTCCCGGCGTGATTGGGCGAGGGCGACAGACGCCTGGAGTCGTCAATATGGAGGAGAAGGAAGGGATTTGTAGTTTAGCGGGTAATGGTTTTTTTTTTTTTTAAGTAACAAAACTTTATTGATATTTCACATAACAGTTGCTGTCAGACTAGTGCTTTCAGCGTCTCCGGAATTCCAAAATAAGCAACTCTCTGGCCCCGCGTCATACAGTTATTCATTGAACGAGCATATATTTAGTACTTTCTTTATGTACCCACCACTGGGGGAGGAAGAGAAAGAGAATAGCTAACACGTGTAGAATCCCTTCTCCTTTTTTATATCCATTATTTCCTTAAATACTCCCAAGAATCCATTGACATGCACATCATTGTTTCCATTTTTCAGGTGAAGAACCTGAGGGTGGGAGACCGGCTGCGCTGATGTCCAAGGCCTAGAGTCTTTACAAAAATATGTTATCTTTGTAAAAAAAAAAAAAAAGAGAGAGAGAGAGACACTCTTGATTTGAAGGGGCTCAAGTTCTGATTGATGAAGATTATTTTAACGTGTCTAACACATTTATAAATTACTATTCATTTATTATTTTTATTTCAACTGAACCCTTATAATGGTAACTCCAAAACCATGCTATTAAAAGCTAGATTTCAACACTAATTCCTTTCTTTCTTCTCCATCTATGACCAATTTATCTGCAAAAGCTGTCGGCTCGGTTTCTGTGGCTAGATTTTCTCCTTGCTATTTAGAAACCAAGACTATAAAAGAAGATAAAAAATGAAAGCAGGAAATGTAAGATCAAAACCACAAAATCATCAGAATAATTAAAAAAAATAAACTATAATGATGAGATTAGAAAGAACTATGCAAGAGAAAGATATTTTAACAATCTAAGGAAGGATAAAAGTTTAAAATGTTGATTAGATTAATTAGAGATTGAAGTGCTCAACAGGAGCTAACTGAGAAAAATTAATACACCTTGTAAGTCAATAAGAAAAGCAAAAGATAAATACAAACAGTAAACAATCTAAAATGGTAGGAATTTTTACACTTTTTTTCAGAGGGGTGAATTAGAGAAATATGATAAGCAATATTGTTTATGACAAGAGAAGGTGGCCAAAAGAATGAAGATATACCTGAAAGGCTGAAGGAGTGGCTTCTTACACTAAATAGTATCTAGTTCTTTTCAAATAACAGCAAGATCTAAGGATCATCTAGAAATTATATGGCATATATAGCCATGGTACACTGGACATGCAGAGTAAAGAGTGCTTAAAAAAAAAAAAAGAAAGAAAGAGAAGGAGTTAGGCAATAGTTTCTATCCAAACAAAGATGTACCATGTGTTTTACCTATTTAAATAGAGTTTAACTCTATAAAGGAAGCAGATCAACCTGCATCGAATCTGTGAATTATAGGCTTAACATTTCTATTATATCACTTTACTGTTGGCAAAACAAAACAACTTTAGAGTAATGATACGCATTGCTGGTAGGAATATAGGTACAAGATTTCTCTTATCCACTGCTCATGGCTTTTTGGAAGAAATCTGGCAAATGAAAAATCAGTTTACCTAATTTGCATACCCAAAATCAGTTATTCTCTACTTCCACTCTAAAATAGCCTCGATTTTATTAGAATATTCACCTTCAGACTCTTGTGCATCTAAGGGTTGCCATGTGATACAATTCTGGCAAGGAAATAGAAGCAGAAATGGGGTGATTGGGAAATACTTTTTTTCCTGTTAAAAAGGGAATGACTCAGCTGGACAGTGCTCTTTTTTTCTTCCTCCTTCCCCCTTTTTCCTGTCTGGAATGCAGATATAATGCCTTTAGGCATAGCAGTCATTTTGTGACCATAAAGACAAAAAATCCATGTGCTAAGAATGACACACCAGGAAGACAAGAATAGTCTGGATCCTCGAATGGCTGTGCCAGCTCCACCTGGATTACTACCTGATTCCTTGTTATTTGATTATGCCGCTGTTTATCTAAGGTTTTTTCATAAGCAGTAAAATTAAATCTTGATGACATATATTTAACCCAGCAAATCCACTCTGGGAATCTATAGTATTGAAAAAGCTATAGATTTTAGGCTGTTTATTGTTGCCTGATGGTTAGCCTGCCTATTCACCAATCCTATGAATCATATACTAATTCTATGAGCCACTTCACATGCACCCAGCCCCACTGCCTTCCCAAGCCATGCTACCATTGCCTTAAGGCCTCTAACAATCATTTGACCTGGAAATACTTGGATTCTCTCCTTTGTCTTCAACAGACAATCAGAAATCTGATCATACACCTGGAGGTTCTGACTTCCTTGCTGTTTTTTCTTTGGACTTTAATAAGTCCGCATGGCAAGGGATCTGGCATCCCAAGCAGTCATCTGAGGGGCTAGATAAATCAACCCAGAGTGCAGGGTTAACACCCCTGGAGTGAACTTAATGACCAGAGATGTAAAAGATATAGGCAAATAGACCCTCTCTTCTGTAGACTTCACAGAGGCACATTTTCTCCAACCACCCTAGCCAGAAATACCTTTTGTGCCAGGCAGATGCACCTGCCAGGTGACCTAGTGTGTTTTTTCACAGTTCATCATGAAGCAGCAACCAGAATGCGAATACGTTATTTAGTATTACTTCACATCCTTTCTTTATTCCTTTCTCTCATTGCCCTGGGTCTGTACTTATCAAAAAAGACATCAGCACTCACTTAGTCCTTTCTTGAGGCTGTCTTCTAAGGAATTTCAGCAACAGGCAGCCTCTTTCCACCTCCCTCCTGTGGACATATTTAGACTACATTTTTCAGCACTCTTATAAGTGTTACCATGTGACTGAGTTTCATTAAATGGAATGTAGGCGGAGTTTGAATGCCCCTTACTGGCCTGGTCCATGAAAATCTCCTACGTCATTCTCTTCTCAGTGTTTTCCTGTATCTGCTGACTGCATGCCAACATTCAGGGCAATCTTGGAAACCACCCACAGTTTGGAGTTGGTAGAACCATTGTCAGCTTGAATGGCTATGTAGAGCTAATATAAGTCCCTGCCCCTCCCCTCCATACATATTCACACACACTAATTGTTTGGATATTACTGAATGAGAAAAAAAAAAAACTTTTATTAAGCCACTCAGATTTCAGGGTTTCTCTGTTATAGCAGTTAAGGTTGTCTTAACCAATATAGAAATAGGTCCTATTACAATAAAAACCTCAAATTATGGTATTAGTTTGGTGGCTGGGCAACAGGGAAACATTTTACAGGCTGGAAAGCCAGCATCCCGTGCTATGCAGGAGTAAAGCATTTGGTAAACTTGAAGGCTGTGAGAATTTGAAAGTCAGACCAAGTGCCTACTGAGCCCAGCTCTAGACGATGAGGGTAGACGAGGGAATGTTGTAGTGTGTGTTCCTTATTGCTGACTGCATTTATCCTAGAAGAAGGAGATAAGTTCAGACAAGAACTGGTTGTTTATATCCAGAAGTGAAAGCACAGAAATTAAACAGGCATGAGAATTGTATCAAAGAAAGGGCTAACTGGAGCCATGTTTCTTGAAGATAATTGTGTAATGATATAGCTTTCGCAATGTGACTGTGTGATTGTGAAAACCTTGTGTCTGATGCTCCTTTTATCTATGGTATGGACAGATGAGTAAAACATATGGATTAAAAATAAATAAAAAATAGGGGGAACAAATGTTAAAATAAATTTAGTAGATTGAAATGCTAGTGATCAATGAAAGGGAGGGGCAAGGAGTATGGTATGTATGAATTTTTTGTTTTCTTCGTATTTCTTTTTCTGAATTGATGCAAATGTTCTAAGAAATGATCGTGATGATGAATATACAACTATGTGATATTGTGAGTTATTGATTATATGACAAGAATGGAATGATCATATGGTAAGAATGTTTGTGTTTGCATGTGGATATGTTTCATAAATAAAAAATAAATTAAAAAGTTAAAAAATAAAAATAAATAAAAAAGTTTAAAAATGAAAGAAAGAAACGGCTAACTGGAAAAAAAAATATCAAAACCATACTAAGTTTTTGAGGGAATTGTACTGAAAAAAATCTAGATTAAATAAGCCTGGAGGCTTTCTTTTATTTTAACTTATAAAAAAACTTAGGTTCCCAAACTTACATCAGTGAGAAGCAGGCTTCGAAAGCACAGTCAACTCCCTAAAACTATCCTCAGATGTGTCCATGGAGAGTAATAAATAAAGAACTTCCCAGTGGGTGAAGCCAGGGGCCATAGAGCACAAGAGGCAAGAGGTCTTTTCCCTGGGAGTAGAATCAAATTCTAATCAAGAAACTTCACCTGTCCACAATATAGGATGCCTCCACCATGCTCACCCAGCAGGATTTTATAATTGCCATGTGCCGGTAATGGCTTTGTGTTTTCCAGTGTTCCTTTTCTGAATGGGAGTACGTTGTTGCAAGAATCTTGTCCCTGCGTATATTGAGGGGTGTGCTGATTTGAAAGGATGTATGGACCCTAGAAAAGCCATGTTTTAATCAAAATCCCATTTCATAAAGGCAGAATAATCCCTACTCAATACTGTATTTTTGAAATTGTAATCAGATCATCTCCCTGGAGATGTGATTTAATCAAGATGGGATGGATGAGGTGACAACATGTCTCCACCCATTTGGGTGGGTCTTGATAAGTTTCTGGAATCCTATAGAAGAGGAAACATTTTGGAGAATGAAGGAGATTCAGAGAGAGCAGAGAATGCTGCAGCACTACAGAGCAGAGAGTCCACGAGCCAGCGACCTTTGGAGATGAAGAAGGAAAACACCTCCCGGGGAGCTTCATGAAACCGGAAGCCAGGAGAGAAAGCTAGCAGGTGATGCTATGCTCGCCATGTGCCCTTCCAGCTGAGAGAGAAACTGTGACCCTGTTCATCATGTGCCTTCTCACTTGAGAGAGAAACCCTGAACTTCATCGGCCTTCTTGAACCAAGGTATCTTTCCCTGAATGCCTTTGATTGGACATTTCTATAGACTTGTTTTAATTGGGACATTTTCTTGGCCATAGAACTGTAAACTAGCAACTTATTAAATTCCCCTTTTTAAAAGCCATTCCATTTCTGGTCTATTGCATTCCGGCAGCTAGCAAACTAGAACAAGGGGTATGTGTGTTGGGGATGGGGGTGTGGTATAGAATATTTGTCTTTTTAGCTCATTGGTCACCAGATCACCTTCTGAACCTAGCAGAGAGGATTAATAGAGTACAGTGGAGGAAATCTCAGATTTTGAGCAGGATGCAGTGATTAGTTAGACTTTGAAGAGATTTCCCTTGGGGAGGGAGGGAGTGTCTTCTCCATGTGGGAAGCAGAGTGAGCATAGATATTTGGTGGCCAAAGGGGCAGATGGTGGCAGAAATGACTAGCTGACCACCAAAGATTTGTGCTCCCTTTCTATCAGGTAGAGTTATTGCTAGCAAGTGGCTACTCAGACAATGACCGTATGTCCCAGTACTGCACCTTTGCTAGGTGGAACCATGAGACTGTTTCTCACCAATGGCACATAATTAGACATGGTGAATCATAATACAATGAAAGACAATACACATCACTACTGAAGAACTATTAATTAATGATGTGGTATAACTTTAATATTTTCCCATCTACCATATTTGTCACCTCTATTTCTGGTTTCCTTATCTAATGTTTGGTGCTGGAGTGATAGTCACAGTTGTTGCTCATCAAAAGAAATACTCCAAGTAATATATGGGGCCAGTCAGTGCATATGTGGGACTTATGTACTATCTCAGAAATGGAACGTTTCAGTTTGCTAAAGCTGACAAAATGCCATATACCAGAGATGGACTGGCTTTTACAGTGGGGATTTATTAGCTTACAATTTACAGTTCTTAGGCCATGAAAATGTCCACCTCAAGGCATTAACAGGACAATACCTGGACTCTGAAGAGAGGCTGCCAGCATCTGGGACACCTCTGTCACATGGGGAGGTACATGGCCAGTGTTTGCTGTTTTTTCTCTCCCAGGTTTTGCTACTTTCAGCTTTTGGCTGCTCCATCTCTCTACTTCTCTGGGTGCTTCTCTGAATTTCATCTCTTAGTTTCTGTATGTGTTTTATCCTCTTATAAAGGACCCCAGTAAGGAGACAAGACCCACCTTGAATGGGTTTAGGTTACATCTCAATTGAAATAACCTAGTCAAAAGGTCCCACCTATTAAAGCTCTGTGCCCAAAGAAATGGATTAAAAGAACATGACCTTTTCTGGAGTACATACAACTTCAAACTACCACATGGACTCTCAAGTTGTTTGAATCTGCAGAGATTGAGCTGGGCTCCTGTATGTGGTCCAAGAGAACTATGGCCACTGCTAACTTTTCACCGGGGCGTTATGCAGAATAATAATGGATCATTGTCATGGTCAGGTTCATGTGTCAACTTGGCCAAATGGTGGTACCTGTTTGTGTGGTTGGTCAAGTGCTGGCCTGTCTGCGATGAGGACATTTCATAGAATTAAATCATGATCATGTCAACTGCATCCACAGCTGATTCCATTTGTAATCAGCCAAGGGGCATGCCTTCTGTGATGAGTGATGCTTAATCTAATCACTGGAAGCCTTTTAAGGAGGATTCAGAAGAGACAGGCTCTCTTCCTGCTTTGGCCAGGGAGCCTCTCCTGTGGAGTTCGTCCAGACCCTCCATCGGAATCGTCGGCTTCCCAGCCTGCCCTGTGAATTTTGAACTCTGTGTTCCCACAGTTACGTGGACACCTTTATAAATTTTATATTTGCGAGTGTTTCCTGTTGATTCTGTTTCTCTAGAGAACCCTAACTAATACAATCATCCATACTTGGCCTGGGTGGAGGTTGGGGGTGGGGGAGGAACAAGGATCCTGTTTTAAAGCCCATTTGGAATGCAAATCTCATTATGGAAATAATTTCTTTCAGAAGAAGAGATGGAGCACTTATATTAGTTTCTAGATATAAAGTAATGTTTTAAACTACCACTTTAAAGTTTTCACGTATTATGTGAAAAGTCCATACTAGAGCCCCAGAAGTAACCACATAGTAATCATAATTATTATGATTAAAATAAACAGCATTATTGAGTAGTTGTTTATATGTCTAGGTCTGTGATAGGCCATGTATTGTCTGATTTAATCCTTACAGCAACCCCATGAGGTTTGTGTTGTTATCCCCATTTGACAGTTGAAGAAACTGAGGCACAGATTAGTAAACTAACTCATGTTAGATCCCCCAGTCAGTGAGTGTTGATGTCAAGTTATGAACCCAGACAATATGACTCCAGGATATGTGCTCTTTAGCACAGATGAATTCAGGTTTCCTTTGCACCAGAGGAGTCTCTGATTCTAAGGGTCTGCTCCCAAAGGTCCAAGGTGAGCCAGCAGCCAAGGGTTATTTCTTGCATAAATAATTGCCATGCAGTCGTGGCCACACTTGCAGCTCTGGTCAACACATCCTTGTACCCAGGTAGGATCCTGCATCTAGCCCATAGGCAAACCTCAGCAAGCAGGCTTAGGGTTCACATTCTGGATTCTCTGACACAGAAAGTTTGAACATTAATCCCCAGAAAAAGACAGTCAGTAGAGTGGTATGGAAACAAGAGAGGCCAACAGAGAGAAGATGGAAACCATAAACCTTGACTCACCAGCAGTACTAAATTAGAAAAGGGAAGATTAGGGAGGTGCTAAGAGAGCTTCAGAGCTTCCTTACCTCTCTCTATAGGCCTAAAAGAGACCCCTGTTACCTGCAATAAAGCAAAAATACTCTATTTTAAAACTGAAAACAAAATAGATTTCAAAGAAAGTAAACTGAATAATACAGATTTTACATACTAATGAATTCAGCATAACTTATGAATATATATTGCATCCCTTCCCCGAAACATTTAAGACAAAGGTAGCAAGATCAAATGCCTACAAGATCCAAACAAGTCACCTCACTGAATGAATTGTATCAGGTGTAGGATATGAGACAGTGCTGGGGTCAGTGTGATTGGAGAGCTCACCTTGCTGAAAAGCACACAAATTAAGATGGCTGGCTGGATGAGTGGATGGATGGATGGATGGTTGGATGGGTGGGTGGGTGGAAGAAAGGAAGGAAGAACCACAAAATATTGTGAAGTCCAAGCAGTATATGTCTGAGGTGTATCTACCCCTATAAACTTCTAGATTTAAGGAGTCTTAAAAAATGCATTAAAAAAAAAAAGATTAGGTGTGATGCAAAAAGCCTTACCATTATAGAAAGAAAGTGCCCTTTCTCTGCCCTTTTAGAGAGAATGCTGGGAAATATTGGCCTTTTACCTTGTCCAGGTTCCCTCCCCCCACACACACACATACACCCATAGACCCCACCATTTCATGAGATCTGTCTGACAGCTGGATGATTTTTTATAAAGATAAGGCCTGGAGAATTCTAAATGCATACCTTACTGCGGAACTGATTTTCAAACCAAATGAGGCATTAAAACATTTGGGGGACAGGCATTTGTCTTTGAGCTTGAAACTAATTCCAAGATAAATATTATTTTTCTTTTTAGGAAATCACTGCTGTACTCCAAGTAAATTTAAAGGCTGTTTCTGAAGCAGCCAGAAAAGCCTGTTTCTTTTGTGCCTGTGGACATACATAGAGCCACGTGCTTCTTGGGGAAAATGATACTTATCTACAGAAAACATATTATCTTAATAATCATCAAGAGAGGCCATTATACTTTAACTCTCAAAACTCCCCCTGGAATCTTCTAAATGTGAGACTTATCACACATGCATCATTCATCCAGCACTGCAGGGCACAATAAAAATTAAGATTTACACTGGAAATAAATTTTCTTTAGTTACACATTTAACCCCAGTGCTATGGCAACAGAATGTAAGATAAAGTAGGTCACGAATTTCAGCTAGAATGGCTTAGATGATACAAAAGCCCAGTTGTAATTCGTTGCTCATCTTTTAGGGGTCTTTGTTTAAAAATACTTCTTTTTCACATACTCCAGTTAATGTTATTAACAACAATCCAGTAGATAAAAATCATTAGCCCAAATTCTTGGATCGCATCTATTCAATCTCAGTATTTATTTCACTTGGTTTATCAATTACCTAGTAGCCTCAATCTCCATGCTTACAAAGAGTTGAGGAAGGGCATGCCAGCTAGAAGGAACAGCACGTAGAGTTACACAGTCCCAAAGAGTGCAGTATATGATCTGCAGAGCACCCTAGGGACAATCAAAACCAGGCACAATCAAGGGATAAAAAAGAGAAGGATATCCTTCTGTCATTGTACAATCAATGGAATTATCAGTGGTCTCCTAGGAACATAGCTGGACACCTATGCCAGTAGCCTGGCTATATTTCTCCAGAGTAAATTTAAATTTAAAATCTAATCTCTTGCAGTATTTTCTGATTCTATCTTCTTTGATCCCTGGGGAAGTGACATCTCTCTGACTTACTATCCATATTTTTTATTCCAACTTCAACCATCTCCTCTTGGACCTTTCTGTACTAAATATCCTTTTCTCTTCTCCCTCTCTTATGTGCTTACACTTTACAGAATGGGAAAATATGTCTGTTTAATTTGCCACATGAATAGCTGTGTGGTCTTGGGCAAATTGCTTATCCTCACTGAGACTCATTTTCTTCACAAGCTTGCTTTGAGAAGTAAATGAAACAAATAATGTGAAGCCCTTCCACTGTGCCTGATCCACCCAGTATTGCAATGTTAAATTATAGTGAAAGCAGAAAAGTGACAGTGACTGGAAAGAGATACTTTTCAGTTGTTTAAGAAATCTGCTTTGTCTTCGTTTTACTTGTTCATCCCAAACCAGCAAACATGTATTGAGGCCTTGATACAGCTTAAACTCTTTATTTCTTCAATCTACTGTATAAACTGCTTTTTGTATCATTCCCCAAGAATAAGATTTTTCATGCTGTCAGTTGTTTTAAAATTGGCTGTAAGTAACACTTCTCAGAAGAGGAAATACAAATGGCCAAAAGGCATATGAAGAGATGCTCAACTTCCCTGGCCATTAGAGAAATGCAAATCAAAACCACAATGAGATATCATCTCACACCCACCAGAATGGCCATTATCAATAAAACAGAAAATGACAAGTGGTGGAGAGGATGTGGAGAAAGAGGCACACTTATCCACTGTTGGTGGGAATGTCAAATGGTACAAACACTGTGGAAGGCAGTTTGGCGGTTCTTCAAAAAGCTGAATATAGAATTGCCATATGACCTGGCAATACCATTGCTAGGTATCTACTCAAAGGACATGAGGGCAAGGACACAAATGGATATTTGCACACCAATGTTTATAGCAGCAGTATTAACAATTGCAAAGAGATGGAAACAGCCAAAATGTCTATCAACAGATGAGTGGCTAAACAAACTGTGGTATATACATACGACAGAATATTTTGCAGCTGCAAAACAGAATAAAGTTATGAAGTATGTAACAACATGGATGGACCTTAAGGACATTATGCTGAGTGAGATTAGCCAGAAACAAAAGGACAAATACTGTATGGTCTCACTACTATGAACTGACATTAGTGAATAAACTTGGAATATTTCGTTGGTAATAAGAGACCATCAGGAGATAGAAATAGGGTAAGATATTGGGGAATTGGAGCTGAAGGGATACAGATTGTGCAACAGATCTGAATATAAAAGTTCAGAAATGAACAGCACAATACTACCTAACTGTAATACAATTATGTTAAAACACTGAATGAAGCTGAATGTGAGAATGATAGAGGGAGGAGGGCTGGGGTCACAAATGAAATCAGAAAGAAAGAGACAATAAAGACTGAGATGGTATAATCTAGGAATGCCTAGAGTGTATAATGATAGTGACTAAATGTATAAATTTTAAAAACGTTTTTACATGAGAAAGAACAAAGGAATGTCATTAGTGCAGGGTGCTGAAAATAGATGATAATTAATGTTTTAAAATTTCAACTTATGTGTGAGACTAAAGCAAAAAATGTTTATTTGGTACAAAATTTATATTTTGAGTTGTGCATTTCCTAATATAACTTATGTAGATAGCTTAATTGAACACCATAAGTACATGGAACCTTGAGTAGGACATGAGATTTTGTTGGTTTGTCCAGAGTGATGCCCCCATAAATCCCAGAGTGATTTGATCAGTGAATAAAAAAAATTTGCAAAGTCCCCTTCAGGGAATGGTGAGAACGAAGGAAAATTCAACCTCCCCAAATTGAATTCTTGATATTCTCACAAGCAGTGTGGACAATCAAAGCTATAGGCTGAGCTCCCAGTCTTGGGGTTTGTTTATGTGAAACTTAACCCCACAAAGGATAGGTCAAGTCTACTTAAAATTAAGCCTAAGAGTCACCCCCAAGAGAACCTCTTTTTTAACTCAGATGTGGCCTCTCTCTCCAGCCAACACAACAAGCAAACTCACTACCCTCCCCCTGTCTACATGGGACATGACTCCCAGGGGTGTGGACCTCCCTAGCAATGTGGGACAGAAATCCTAGAATGAGCTGAGACTCAGCATCAAGGGATTGAGAAAACCTTCTCCACCAAAAGGGAGAAGAGTGAAATGAGACAAAGTGTCAATGGCTGAGAGATTCCAAACAGAGTCGAGAGGTTATCCTGGAGGTTATTCTTACGCATTAAGTAGATATCACCTTGTTATTCAAGATGTAGTGGAGAGGCTAGAGGGAACTGCCTGAAAATGTAGAGCTGTGTTCCAGTAGCCATGTTTCTTGATGATGATTGAATAATGATATAGCTTTCACAATGTGACTGTGTGATTGTGAAAACCTTGTGTCTGATGCTCCTTTTATCTACCTTGTCAACAAATGAGTAGAACATGTAGAGTAAAAATAAATAATAGGAGGAACAAAAAAAAAATTGGCTGTAAGTAAAGCACATCATGGAATGGAGAGGAAAGCAGTTTCTTCTAAATGAAGGCCTGGCCTCTGTTGTCCAAGGGCAGAGAGGGTAGAGCAGTGTCCTCCACGTTTGTCTTGCAAAGCACCTATATTATATTGAGATATTGAAGTTTCTTTAATCAAGAAGTGCTTTGGGATGGATATTAAGATGCGAGTTTGCCTCAGTTTGGCTTATCTGAAGATGAAAGGAGAAAAAGGAACATGGAGAACTGGTGGCTTGGGAAGGGAGGAGGCCTTCTGCACAGCCCCAAGGCAAAAATGTGTCTCGGAGACTAGGGGTGTGAGACCCGCCTCCTCAAAGGACAGTGGTGGTTAAAAAAAAAAAAAATCAGCAGGGATTTTAGAGATGAAATGAGTTAGTGCTCCATATGCTAAAGTGAAAAGCCAATTAAGGTAGAAGGAAGATAATAAGATAATGTAAGAGTTTCTATGTTCTTCAAATAATTCTTAAGGTCTCTTTTCATCACACAGGCTTCCTGGCACAGAGTTGTGACACAGGCCCCTTTCTCTGTGAGTTTCACAGACTTTGTGAGAGCAAGCACTTTGTCACCAAAAAAGGAGGAAGAGTTAGGGTTTGTTGCAGGGAACAGAATGGTTGGGTTTCCCATTTGCCTGGGACTCTCCCAGTTTAGCGCTGGTCTTAGTTATCCACATCGGCCTTAATTAGGACTTGTCTTAATTTGCCAGATCTGCTGTAACAATGTCCTACAGACTTGGCTGAAACAACAGAAATGTATCATCTCATGTGTCACAGCTCTGGAGGCTAGTGGTCTAGAATCAAGATGTTGGCAGGGTCGTGCCTCCTCTTAAGAGGGACAACCATTCCATGCCTTTCCCCCAGCTTCTGGGGGTCCACTGCAATCTTGGGCATTCCAGGGTTTGTAGTCAATCTCAATCTCTGCCTTGACCACGTGGCCGTCTCCCCCCTCTCTCTGTCTCTCTCTGTGTCCAAATGTTCCTCTCTTTGTAAAGCTATCACTCATATTGGATTAGGGCCTCATCTTAACTTACATCTTCAAAGATCCTATATACAAATAGCATCACATTCCCAGGACCAGGGGTTGGGACTTGACATATCTTTTTGGGGGGACACAATTCAAATAACAGCACTGAGGAGACCCCTCAGTTCCTTGCAAAACTGGACAATTGTTTACCCTACTCACCAACCTGGAGTGGCCTTAAAAAATTCAAGTATTTGTGGATTCACTTAGATATACATTTTTTTATTAAACAACTTCAAAATTTTCAGATTGCATATACAAAAACACTCAGTTACATCACCAAAAAGTCAATGTGGATTTGATAGACCAAATATGAGAAGAGGGGAAGAGTGTCAGTAGGCATAATGAATTTGCAAGTGTCTCACTTGAAAACACAGGACAGGGAGATGCTGAATGTTTTTAGGAAGCAAATAATGGTAAAAATGTTGAGTACTTATTGTTCACTCATTTAAAATATGAAGGATACTTTTGATATTATTGTTATAAATTATGTACTCTTAAGGGTTGGTTGGTTTTTGTTGGGGGGAGGGGCTTATTTTGGAGTTAGAGAATATAACTGTATTCAAAAGAGCTCCCTGGCTAATTTGTAACCCTGCCACCCCCCACCCTACCCCAACCCAGTGCCTCCCCGGACTTAAATTTCTCAACTTTGAATTCTACCAATGTGGTATGAAGAATGTAAGCCTCCTGGTTAAAGAGGTGCTGTTTCACTCTTCTTAATAGTCTGCTAAGAGCGATCAGCTTCACATCTTGGTGACACTACAATTTAGGATCTCTAAACTAAACTGGGCATTCAACACTGTCAAGTCCTTCCCACTCTCCTGCAAACTCCAATCTCACCACCTCCTCTTTTTTTCCTTTTACTTCCCAGAAAATACAGGCTGCATTAGAAGGCTACCTCCTCACTGTCCAGCCAGTAGAACCCAACTCCCCATCCACATACCCGTGTTCTTCTTTCTCCTGCCATAATAAAAACACATGCTTCTCCCTAGTCTAAAGCTAATGCCTCTACCTCTTTTACCTGGAGCCCCTAGCCATCATTTCACCATCATCCCTACCTCCTCATATCTTCATCTTCTCCTTCTCTGTTTACAGCCTGGCTGTTCTTTAAAATCTCCTGGGGAGCTTTTAAAAAATTTATGTCTCCCCACCTCATAACAATTAAGTCTGAATTGCCAGGGGTGGGGCCCAGGAGTGAGAATTTTTTTAAGCTCCCAAAGGTGATTCTAATGTACAGAATGAAACACTGACCTTAACTATCCTTCTAGCTGCCCCCTCCCCCATCTGTCCTCACTCATTGTCGAACTTTTTCAGAGTTATCTCTCTTTGCTGCCTCTTTTTACTGACTCCCTCATTCATGCTTTTTCAGTGTAATCTGGCTCTTCAGCCCTTCACATCCCCCCAAAGCATCAAGGTCACTACAAAACTTCTCATTGCTAAATCAAACACCCACTTTTCAGCCATAACCTTATGTGACTTGGCCGTGTTTAATCCTGATTTCTTGAAGCACTCTATTCCCTTGATGCCCCAACACTGCCCTCTCTTAGTTTTCTTCCCATCCTACTTGTCCTCCTCATTATTCTTCTCAGACTCCATCCTTATCCTCTCTCTGCATGCTCTTGTTGGGTAACCCACTCACCCCTTGGCTTTTATTGCCATCCAAATGTTTATGACTCCCAAAGAATCTCAGCCACTTTCCTGGATGTCTCTTATCCAGCTACCTTCTGAAAAATTCACTCAGATATCTCAGTCACACCCTGAAATTCAGGACCAAGACTAAACTCCTTATCTTACCCCACATCCCCAAACAAGTAGTTACCCAAGGAACAGAAGCATCATGCTTGACTCATTCTCTCAAACTCTACCCGCCACTCCCCTCACCCCCACCCCATCAAAACAATTGTCAAGTCCAGTTTGTCCTGTCTCCTAGGTATCTTTAATTCAGACTTCTTAAGTATTACTACTCTCGGGGGTCTTCCCTTCTATGTGCTTTTAGAGCATATCCTTACCCTAGCCTAATTAATTCATTAAAACCTAGAGTAACCTCTTAATGTCTGACTTCTTCTAAGGAGCCTAAAGTAATGTGCTAGGGACTTAGAGGAAAGGGCAGTCATTACCCATGAGAACCTTCAAGTCAAGAGTAGACTATTGATCATTATAATAGACCCAGACAATTCCACAGATATCTTTAAGGCTCTTAATCTGTGAAAGGGTGCCTTGAATTGTGACTATTCATAGAAGGCATGATGGAGGAGACCAAAAAGTTATATTGAGTCAAAAAAAATAAATAAACATTTATTTCCCCCTATTTTAGTCTAGCACCTCACAGATAAGTAGGTCTGCTGAGTTAATTAGAATTGAATTCTTGGGTAGAGAATAAATTACATGAAATTTCTTTTAAAAATTCTGACCTTAAATCTGTGAGTCCTTAGACCTAAATATAGTCTAAAAACCTAATTCTCTAAACTAGTCTGAAATATATAATCTTAATAAAGTCTTGGTATATCTGTTACATGATCTATTATGTATTTATAAATCCTAATGAGATATTAAATATTTGAAAATATAATTTATTGTATGGTACTTCATCTTACTTTCCCTTTCTAAAAGGAATCATGCAGCTGTTTTATTTAAGAAGAACTCTTCTTCAGCTTTCTTGCACTGTATCAGCTAAGGCCAATCTCATCCATATGTGGTGGGAGCTTTGGGGAAAAAAAGGTCAGTTTTGATGATGGCTGCTGGTTGAAATTCTGCAATCTTTTAGATGTTGGTTTTCAAAGGAAACGATGGGGACAGGGAGTGAAGTTCAAAAAGCTGTTTTTATTACACTTCTGTCAAACCACAGTTTCTAAAATAAGTTTCTTGGTATCAGTTTTCAGAGAAGCTATTTTTCTAGAAGACCCCTATGTGGCTTTTAGAAATTCTCAGGTTAATAATTTGTCTCAGTCAACCCCTGGTATCATTTTCCTTTGCCTGTCTGCGCATTTTGCATGCATAGGGTATGTTGGTCTGCATATACATCCAGGCCTTTGCATATGGAATGCATATGCTTTCCAAAAGCTGCCCCATGAAAGTTCTAAGGAAGCCATGAGTACTTGGCCTGAGTTGGTGCTTGGACTTGAGGGAGGTGGCTGGAATTCACAGCTCAGATCAGGCTGCCTCTGCTCCCGGGAGACTGTGCTCGTGAATGGATGGCACTGACTGCACATTTTCTGTTTATGAAACACTTTCAACACAGTACTAAGGGCAGAAAAATGCGAGGCCGTTTTTCACGAATGCCGAATATCTGCTTCTCCCTTTTTTTTGTAACTCGGAGCAAAAAAAATTTAGTCTAAAGTATAAAACCGGTGTCAGTATTTGGTAATAATGAAGAATAATAATAGTGATCCCATCAAACTTTCTAACTTGCTGTGAAAGAAGAAACAAATAACAATGGACTCGTTATGATCTTGGGGGTGGCTCAATCTTTTTCACTTAGCTCCACAGAAAGCCAATTGTGTAGTGAAAGTAATGATTTCTATGGGTTTAAGTCATGTTACTGCCTGAGGAGGCTGGTAAATGGGGTGAGAGTGGGAGTGGAGTATTTTATCTGAGAGAAGAATATTTAAAACATTAGGATGAGATCCTGGAGAGGGTTTGTAATTTCTAAGTTTGACTTCAGGTCTTTGCATCAATTTAAATTTGTAATGATAGGTTAAAGTTTCAATAAAGGTTGTGATTGAGGAAAAAAGTAAGCAGCATGGGCCACTGATTGGATATTGACTGTGTTCTCCAGCTACGGAGCAATTGTATTTGGAGATATGGCTGATAGCTCAGTTCAGGCCTGGAAGCCAGAGGACAGGGGACTGCCTGGCTATTCACCTCTGAAGATTCTTGTTCCATTGATCCTGAACTCCACATTGCCTAGCACAGCTCTGCTAATTTTGAGTTGGCACTCAAAAAAATTTGTTAAGCTAAAGTGATTGGTTGCCAAATGGACCAGCATGATAGGGGCAAGGAAAGGAAGATATGACAATACTTTTGAACTGCAGTTGCGAGAGAATTGCCTAAAAGATCTCTGAGGGAGAGAAGAAGAAGGAGTGGCTGGCATGCCCAGTATTAAATCTTTTTTTTTTAAATATTTTTATTGATAAACAACATACAACACAATCATTCTTTTTTTTTTTTTAAGAAAGGCGGTCTTAAAGCTTATTTAAATCTCTAATTACAAAAATGATACATGCTTGTTTGGGGGAAAAATACAAAAAATAAAATACAAAAGGTTACCTTCTCCTCTTCCAATCCCACACTCTCCGTAAGTAATCATATGATAATCCTCAGGTATCCTTCCAGACCTTTTCTATACACATATGTACGTAACTACATACATAAAGATTTTTTAAAAAATAGATTATACATTGTTCTATAACTTAATTCACCCAGCAATGTGTCATGGACATCCATCTACATCTGTATAAACAGATCCACCTCAATCTTAACAGCTGAAAAGCTTTCCCTAATATGGCCACACCATAATTTTATGAGTCCCCCATTAATGGGCATCAAAATTCTTCTTTTGTTTTTTCAGTTACCAAAATGCCATGCTCAACATCTTTGTACATCTTTGGTATCTGTATTTCTGTCATAGTCCCAAAAGTAAAGTCAAGAAAACAAAGTCTTCAATTTTGATAGTTACTACCAAATTCCCTCCAAAGGAGTAGTGCCAATTTACACTCCTAGAACAGGTGTATGAATGTTCTCTGGTCCATATTTGTGCTTATAAGAAACATAACAACACTTCTTTAGGGTTGTTGTGAGAAATGAATGAGTTTGTACACAGGGTAAAGCACTTAAAATCATGCCTGGCATTATTTGTAAGTGATCATAAATATCAGTTATTTAATAATAATAACACAATTACTCTTAACGTACAAACATTCCATACATGGTGCATAATCAATGCTCACACTATCATCACATAGTAGTATATTCATCACCATGATCATTTTTTAGAATATTTGCATCACTCCAGAAAAAGAAATAAAAAGGAAAAACTCATACATACCTACCTCTTATCCCTCCCTTTCATTGACCACTAGTATTTCCATTTATCCAATATATTTTAACATTTGTTCCCCTATTTTTTTCCTATACCCGTTCCATCTCCCTTTCATTGATCACTTGTATTTCAATCTACTCAATTTGCTTTAACATTTGTCCCCCTAATTATTTATTTATTTTTAATCCATATTTTTCACTCACCTGTCCATCCGGTAGTAAATCTTTTGATGGGAAGATAATGCAAATGCCTGTACTGCTTACTTTTAATCTCAGACAGTGAAAAGCAATGAGAGGGCCATGGTGGCTCAGTGGCAGAGTTCTCACTTGCCATGCCAGAGGACCTGAGTTTGATTCTTAGTGCCTGACATGATAAAAAAAAAAAGCAACGAGAAACAAACATGATCTCAACTGTCTACAGGGAAAGGTGAAATTTGCTTAGTAAGCACAATTTGGGGGTTATCATTTATCCACTCATGTCCGAGTACAGATAACCTATCCAGTCCATGTCAGCACTGGCCCCTCACTGTGGCATGACTGGCTGGGAAGCCATGGTGTGGCTTCCCCACCCTGCTCCGAGTGTATTTCTAAATGAATTTTTTTATTGTCATAAAATATATATAACTTTAAAATTTGCCATTTTATGTATTTGCAAAGTCCCCTTGGGGGAATGGTGAGAAAGGGGGAAAATTCAACTTCCCCAAGTGGAGAATTCTTGATATTCTCACAAGCAGTGGGGACAACCAAAGCAATAGGCTGAGCCCTCAATCTTGGGGTTTGTTCATATGAAACTTAACCCCGCAAAGGATAGGCTAAGCCTACTTAAAATTAGGCCTAAGGTTACTCCTGAAGAACCTCTTTTGTTGCCCAGATGTGGCCTCACTCTCTCAGCCAACACGACAAGCAAACTCACTGCCCTCCCTGTCTCTACATGGGACATGACTCCCAGGGATGTGGACCTTCTTGGCAACATGGGACAGAAATCCTAGAATAAGCTGAGACTCAGCATCAATGGATTGAGAATACCTTCTTGACCAAAAGGGGGAAGAAAGAAAGGAGACAAAATAAAGTGTCAGTGGCCAAGAGATTCCAAACAGAGTTGAGAGGTTATCCTGGAGGTTATTCTTATGCATTAAATAGATATCACCTTTTTAGTTAAGGCATAACAGAAAGGCTGGAGGGCACTGCCTGAAAATGTACAGCTGTGTTCCAGTAGCCATGTTTCTTGAAGATGATTGTATGATGATAGAGCTTTTGCAATGTGACTGTGTGATTGTGAAAACCTTGTGTCTGATGCTCTTTTTACCTACCTATTGGGCAGGTGAGTAAAATATATGGATTAAAAACAAATAAATAATGGGGAAACAAATGTTAAAATAAATTTAGTAGATTGAAATGCTAGTGATCAATGAAAGGGAGGGGTAAGGGGTATGGTATATATGAATTTTTTTTCTGTTTTATTTCTATTTCTTTTTTCTGAATTGATGCAAATGTTCTAAGAAATGATCATGATGATAAATATACAATATGTGATGAAAAAAAGAATGTTCATATTGTATGTTGATTGGTTTTCTTAGTAAAAAAATTTTTTTTAATTTTAAAAAATTGCCATTTTAAACAGTTTTATGTGAACAATTTAGAGGCATTAAGTACATTTACAGTGTTGTATAACCATCACCCCTATTTCCAGAACTTTTTCATCATCCAAACAGAAACTCTGTACCCAATAAGCAATAATTCTCCATCCTTTCCTCCCCCCAGTTCCTGGTAACCTCTCTTCTACTTTCCATCTCTATGAATTTACCTGTTCTAGTAAGATCATACTATATTTGTCCTTTTGTGTCTGACTTATTTCACTCAACATGACATCTTCAAGGTTTATATATTGTCATGTGTACCCAAACTTCATTCTTTTTTATGATGGAATAATATTCCGTTGCATATATACACCACATTTTGTGTATCCATTCATTGGTAGATGGATGCTTGGGTTGCTTCTACTTTTTGGCTATTGTGTGAATACTGCTGATAGGAAAATTGGTGTACAAGTACCTATTTGAGTCCCCATTTTCAATTCTTTTGGGGTATATAACTAAGAGTGGAATTGCTGGGTCTCATGGTAATTCTGTTTAACTTTTTGAGACTCTCAGTAAGTTTTTTAAAGTATGATGGCAGCTTGACAATTGTTAAGACTTTGATGAAGCAACTTCAGAGGAAGCTGTTTAAAAGCAAGAGACAGTCTGTTTGTCCTAATACTAAGACATCAGCAGACACATCGGTTGAAAAGGTAATCAAAGGATAACGTATTTGCTGATATGCCATTCCTTGATAATCATTTCTAAGCACCATCTGTTATCCAAAAATGTTCATAGCAAAACTTTCATGTTTAACCTATTTCTACCTCATCAACAACCACCTCTCAGGTGCTGCTGGAGGGTCGTTAATATACAATGGGTACCTGGAGCTAAATATAGATGAGGTTCTCCAGGGGAAAATGTAGAGAACAGCAGAGATCCTGGGACAGTGAGTATGTACATTTTAGAGAGGTACTGGTGGAGAGCCTTAAATGAGACAGAAAGAACAGCCAGAAAAGATTGAAGGAAAACCAGAAGAGGAGACTAGGTGATATAAATACCAAGAGAGACCAAGAAAAAAGTATCTTTCCAAAAAGAGGTAGTGAATTTAACAAACTCTAGTAAGAGGCTTTATAATTTACTCCCTGTTATAGTGGTTTTGTTGTTGTTATTTAGCTCCTTCAAGTTTCAGAGGGCTATGCTCTGCTGGGTTAGTGGTCCAGAAACATATGTAACCTCCACAAATTTTCCATAAGTATAGAAATTTTGAGTGTCTACATGACTATGCTTGCTAAACCAAATATTGAATAACATGAGCTGACAGTAGGGCAAAATATTTGACATCAGTATGTATTGGAAAACTGTGAGTAGAGGATAGCCAGGACCATGTTTCCTTGTAACCTTTTCTTTGAACACTCTTTTAATTTGCCAATGCTGCCAGAATGCAATATACCAGAAATGGATCAGCTTTTATAAAGGGAATTTACTAAGTTTCAAGTTTACAGTTCTAAGGCCTTAAAAATGTCCAAACTAAGGCATCTAGAAAAAGATACCTTGACTCAGAAGAAAGGCCAGATAGTGTCCGGGGTTTCTGTCAGCTCGGAAGGCACATGGCTGATGTCTGAGGTCGTTGTTTTTGTTTCACTGCTTTGTGCTTCTGATTCCAGTGACTTTCTCTCTAACCATCTGTGGGACCTCACTTAGCTTCTCCAGGGCAATAATTCTGGGTTCTGGCTTGCTTAGCATCTCATGGGAAGGCACATGGCAACATCTGCTAGGCTTCTTTCCCAGCTTCTGGTTTCAAACAGCCCTTGCAGATCCTGTGAATCCTTCTGGCATTTTCCTCTGTATCTCCAACCATCTGCATCTGAGCCTTCTCCAAAATGTTCCCCAGTTAAAGGACTCAGATAAACTAATCAAGACCCACCTTGAATGGGTCGGGATCACACCTCTGTGGAAATGATCTAATCAGAAGGTCACACCCACATCTGGATGTGTCACATCTCCATGGAAACGACCTAATCGAAAGGTCCCACCTTACAATATTGGATCAGGATTCAAGGAACATGGCTCTTCTGGGGTACATGACAGTTTCAACTAGCACAAACACTGAGCAGTCACAACTATAATATCTTCACGTGGACGCCTCTCCATCCCTCAGTAAAGTTTACTATCTACATAAGGACCTCTTCTAAAACCTTTATTTCTTTATAAAGCAAAGTTTTGGGGGGAATATATCTATTATAAGAGTAATACTCATTATAGAAAATACAAGAAATTATACCAAGATCCACTGTGTTAACATTTTAAAGTATTTCTTAACACATTTAAAATTCTCCTTTTACATAGTTCTGAATACTTTCTATAAGTACTTTTATATGTTGATTTTTTTTCCCCTCTTGACATTATATAATACAATCAGTTTTCCACTGGATTATAAAGTCTTCATGAACATTATTTGTAATGGTTTCATTATACAGTTTAATTAATGAGTCCCCTATAGTTAAGCACTTGGGTTTATTTCTAAAATTTGCTATTATAAAGAACTCTGCCCTTAGCATATTTATTCTTAAAGTTTTTACAATTTTTCACAACATTGGATTTAGTAGATTAAACCATGGAAATATTTTTAAGGCTATTGATTTAAATTGCTAAATTGTTTTCTAACTTGGGTCCAGGTGGTCTTTGTTAAAAGCACAGGCTTTGGATTCAGATTTGGATTGGATCCTGGCTCCATGGGCTGAATTGAGACCCTGAGAGGCATTGAGCTATACGAGAGGGCCATGTATCTCAGAACTAACTCAGAAAAAAACCACCTTGCCAAAAATTTGTTGTGAGGAGGGCTAATGAAGTATTATTTCCTTCTAATAACTGCTTTGATGCTTTATTTTGAATATCAAATGTCAAATTCTATTATAGTATCATTCTTAATTTTTTTGTGTGCCCCTACTCTACTAATGCCTGTGGCACCTGTTTGGTTCACTTGCAGAGTGAGGGGACACTGAAGATTCACCATGCCTGTGAGACCTCAGCAGGTTTGTTAGTCTCTCTAAGGCTTATTTTAAACTGCGGATAATGACATCCATTTCATTTGGTTGTGTCTGGGTTTGCTAAAGCTGCTGGAATGTAATATACCGGAAATGAGTTGACTTTAAACAACGGGGATTTATTAGCTTACAAATGTATAGCTCTAAGGCCATGAAAATGTCCCAGTTAAGGCATCAACAGGACAATACATTCTCTGAAGATTAGTTACCCCAAGCCTTGGCTCCTCTGTCAGATAGCAAGGCACATGATGACACTTGCTTGTCTTTCTCTCTCGGTTTCATTACTCCCAGCTTCTGGCCTGTGTGGACTCCTCTCTCAGTTTCTGTGGTCCTCTCTTAGCAGGGCTTTTCTTGGTGAGCTTCTCCTAATTTCATCTCTTATAGAGGGCACCAATAAAGAGATTAAGATACACCCTGAGATATGTCTCAACTGAACTAACCTAATCAAAAAATCTGCCCCCGCGGGGATGGATTAAAAGAACGTGCTACATAACAGCTTCAAGCCATCGCGTTTGTCTTAAGAGTCAAATCGGTTTGCTTATTTAGTTTGTTAAGCAAACTAGCAAGCACTCAATAAATGATAGCTGCTGTTATTTTTAAAGAGCCACGATAGTGTGCAGTCTCAAAACCCAGCAAAGTATAACGGTACTTGTCATTAAACACAAATCTTTGCTTATGTGATCGTTTTTCAAAAACAAAGACTCAGTCTTGTGGAATTTACTTTGCTTTCTAATGGGGTTGAAACTTTTTTCCATTTGTTCGTTCACCGGTTATCTTCTCTTTTTGTAATATGTGTTCTGTGGGTTCAAATCTCAGTACTTGTACACCTTTGGTCTCTGTTAGAAGGCCTGCAGCAGCAAGCAATAGAACACTAGGTCCAATAGGCTTCAATAATAAGGACATATACTAGTACCCTTAAGAGGAAGCCCCCAGATTGTTCCAGCCGGGGCAAGCGGGTGTGATAAGCATTCAGGCCTGTTTCCCTGGGATGACTTGCCTCAGCCCCACACCGCTGAGGGGTGGTTCACCTGCTTCACTGGCAGTTCCCCGACGGCAGGAGGTTCGCAGCATTTCTAGGCACTACCTTCACACGCAATGGCGTCCAGAGGCTGTTTGTAAGAGTGAGAAATCATTTCCCCAAAGTCCCCTAAATGATTTCTCCCTGGCAGCTAAGCCAGAATTTGCCACATGCCCATTCCTAAAGGCAGTCTCCCTGCAAGAGGAATTGGACTGCGCTTTTAGTAACCGAACCCACTCAGGACCCACCTCCTGGACCTGAGAAGGGAAACAGGCTCCACCGAACACTGGGCGGCTGTGTATGTGTAGGGCGGGAGGGGCTACCGGAAAGAAATCGGGATTTGATTAGGAATCTGGTTGGGGTGGGCCTGGGAGGGAGCAGGTGTCTATTGGACAGAAACAGTGTGTGCCCCTTAGGGGAGTGATTAGGTACCCCCTTCATACCGCTGACCCTTAGTTTCTTCCTGAGCAAAGGAGATGTCCGTCTTGTAGACTTGGGTTTTGCTTTGTTTTGTTTTGTTTTAACTGAACAATGTACGGTTTGCAAAGTATCCAGCACAGATCTCATCTGGGATTGGTGCTCAGAAATTGTATTCTACTGATTTCAGTCTATCCGCATGCGTACTCTATGTCATAACCTGTTGTCTTTCATACTGATGCAACATTTTTTCTAAGTTTATTGAGGTTTTATTAATTGTCGGGGGCGGGATAAGACACCTATTGAAATTTGGAATGTTTGTGTGGTCAGGGGCCTTAATCTTTTGTATTTTATTTCTTCCAACATTTTTAAGCTTAGAAAGTACCCCCAATCCCCTTGCATTTCCCTTCCCTGAAATCTAATACAATGTCCCATTTTTCTTCTTGTATTTTATGATGTGATTTGTTTTATTCGGCTCTCTTTAGTTCATGTGATTTAGAATGATGTTTTTGCAGTAATATGAGAATCTACACTATTTTCCTAAACATCTAAGCAATTGCTCTAATATAATTCATTTAATAATGCTTTACTTCAGTGATTATGATGTCTTTTTTTTTTTTTAACCACAGATTGAATTTGTATAAAATTTGGGGCAAGAGACCAGGAAAACCTCCTAATGAAAACCAGGGGTGTAGGGAAGAATAACCCCCAATTCCCACCCCACTACACACACATTGCAACCAAATCTGTAAGTATAAAAATTGACAACTATAAAATTCAGTCTTCCCACTTGGTCAATTACAATTCATTTTCTCAAATCTTCTTTTCGGGCAATCAGTTGATTTTCTGTAGTTTCCTTCATATTTAATCCTCACAATGCTGATTAAGATGATTGTAGGTTTAGTAATTCTTCCTGATGCCTCTAAGTTGCAGTTCTCAGAACAGCTTGCTGGCTTTTCCCTGTGAGTGTCCCATGATGTTGTGCATGACAACTTCCTTATCATTTTTGTAGCAATAAATCTAGCACAAATTTGCACACTTTTTTTCACTTTCAGCCACACTACTATTAATACACTAATAGGCCAAGCTTCTATTTGCATGGTTATCTCTGTTCCTACTATTCTTCAGCTCCAGTCAAACTGAACTATTTGCTAATCCTCAACCATCTATGTACTTTCTCACCTCCTTACCTTTTTTCCTGCCATTTCCTGCAGCTGGCTAGCTCTATGTTGCCACCTCTCACTTTATTTCTTTCTATTCAAATTCAAGCCATCCCCAAAAGGCGTATGAAAAGATGCTCAACTTCCCTGGCTATTAGGGAAATGCAAATCAAAGCCACAATGAGATATCATCTCACATCCACCAGAATGGCCATTATCAATAAAACAGAAAATGACAAGTGCTGTAGAGGATGTGGAGAAAGAGGCACACTTATCCACTGTTGGTGGGAATGTCAAATGGTACAACTGCTGTGGAAGGCAGTTTGGCGGTTCCTCAGGAAACTAAGTATAGAATTGCCATATGACCAGGCAATACCATTGCTAGGTATCTACTCAGAGGACATGAGGGCAAGGACACAAATGGACACTTGCACACCAGTGTTTATAGCAGCATTATTTACAATTGCCAAGAGATGGAAACAGCCCAAGTGTCCATCAACAGACAAGTAGCTAAACAAGCTGTGGTATATACATATGATGGAATATTATGCAGCTGTAAGACAGAATAAAATTATGAAGTATGTAACAACATGGATGGACCTTAAGGACATTATGCTGAGTGAGATTAGCCTGAAACAAAAGGACAAATACTGTATGGTCTTGCTGCTATGAACTGACATTAGTGAATGAACTTGGAAAACTTCAGCTGGTAACAGAGACCATCAGAAGATAGAAATAGGGTAGATATAGGGTAATTGGAGCTGAAGGGATACAGATTGTGCAACAGGACTGATTGTAAAAATTCAGAAATGGATAGCACAATACTACCTAACTGTAATACAATAATGTTAGAACACTGAATGAAGCTGAATGTGAGAATGATAGAGGGAGGAGGCCTGGGGGCAAAAATATTTGTAGTTAAGTTTAATAAATAAATTTTTAAAAATTGAAAAAAAATTCCAAGCCATTTGTGTTTGATATACTGGAAGCAGCCTAAAGTTCACAAAATAGTTAAATAAATGGAGGTATTCAAATTCAATGGAAAACTCTACAGTAAGCAAAAATGAGCAAAAAGTAGAAGAAGCAGGAGTAGAGTTGGGAGGAGGATGAGAAGAAGAAGAGGAAGAAAATGGCAAGAGGAAGAAGGATAGGAGAAAACTGTGCAGCAATATGGAAAAATTTTATTAAATATGTATAAACAAATTGTATAAGCAACTTGATTATAAGTGGGTGTTTTAGTTTGCAAATTGCCAGAATGCAGTCTACCAGAAACGGAGAGCGACTTTTAAAAAGGGAAATTTATTAAGTTTCAAGTTTACAGTTCTAAGGCCATGAAAATGTCCAAATTAAAGCAAGGCTATAAAAAATGTCCAATCTAAGGCATCCAGGGAAAGATACCTTGGTTCAAGAAGGCCAATGACATTTAGGGTTTCTCTCCCAGCTGGAAAGGCACATGGCAAGATCTGCTAGCTTTCTCTTCTGCGGCTTGCCCAGGGCTCTGTCCATTCTGTTGGGTCTGTCGGTTCTTGGTGGCTCTCATTGCTCTAAAGCTTTTTTCCAAAATGGTTCCCTCTTAAAGGGCTCCAGTAAACAACACCACCTTGAACGAGTGGAGAAGCATCTCCATGGAAACCATCTAATCAAAAGTTACCACCCACAATTGGGTGGGTCACAGCTCCATGGAAACTATCAAAAAACTCCTACCCAGCAGTACTGAATGAGGATTAAACGGCTTACCTTTTCTGGGTCCACAACAGATTCAAACCGGCACAGTGGGTGTATGGGGGGTTTGATCAGTGTGACAGAAAGGCTGTAGGAATTAGGGCAGCCATGGAGAGGTCAGACCCTGGATCCTGAGGCTTATCCTTACCAAAATGTTTTCTCCCTCCCTCTTTCTCTCTCTCCTTCCTCCTCTCCATTTCTCTTCTTCACCTCTCATTATTTCGTTTTTCTGCTTGGCATAATTGTCTTCCACCACAGTTGAGCTTTCTCCTAGAAGATGGGAGTTGAAAGGGATAATGTCCAAAATCTACAACTCTGACCCAGTTCTAAATTTTAACCTCCCCCCCCCCCCAAGGAAGGACTCCGGCGGGTCTGGATTGACCCACAGGGCCACTGCAGACAGCCGTCATGGTCATAGGAATGGGTACTATCAGTGGTCAGGCCTGAGATAAGCACCCCACGCCCTGTCATCCAGGAGGAGCAATACAGCGGCAACAGTCTAATCAGCATCTCCTGCTTGGAGTGGAGAAGAAGTCAGTCCCCAGTGGAAACGTGAGAGTCCCCAGTGGGACAGAGAGAGGGGAGGGAAGAGGTGCCAAGGTCCTGAGCAAGATTAAAAGGAAAAAGACAGTTGCATTCTACAAATTGGTATGCAAGGCCATTTGCAATTTCCTCCCAACAACTGCCACAGTCTCCTTTTTCATCGCTCCAGACTTCTCACCCTCTGTTAAGGACATTTTGAACTTATTAGAGCCCTGCATCTCCCGGGCTCCTCCCTTTGCACATGCTTTTCCTCCTTCATCTCAGCCCTCCCACTCCCGCTGCCTCCACCTGGCTAATTCCAACTCATGCCTCAGCTCATATCACAGCTGTCACCTGTCTAGGAAGCCCACAAGGTTTCCACACTTCCCCCCAACTGAGTTTGAATCCCATATATCCTGAGAACACTTAGGGCTCACCTCTACCTAGCATTTATCCAACAGATTGTGACACATTCCAACTAGGTTAGGCAGAAAGGGGCTTATTACAGGGTACAAGGTAGCTGATGGAGTTTCTGGGAGGCTGCAGGAGCAAGTTTGGATAGTATTATATTGCCTATTAGCAAAACAGCCAGAAGAAACATCCAACTTCCCCCTGAAACCCCACAGCCAGCCACTGTCTGCCACGTAACATCTCCGATGCTAGAAGCAGGGCCAGAACTCCTGAAACAGCTGTCACTGGAGAACCAAGAGCACCTCCCTTCCTGCCAGCAGAGCCTTGTGGCCACGATGTCATGATGCTTGTTTTCACTTTCCCAATCTGCTTGTCTGCAGCTCCATCACATATAAACTCTAGCTGCAAGGGAAATTGGGAAACAGTCTTCAGCACAATAAAAAGAGGGTTGGAGTAGTGCTGAATGAGCCAATTTCCAGTATCTTCTACAGAAACTACATTGTTAAGGGCATACACATTTATGGTTGTCATAATACTGTCTTGGTAAATAGTTTCATTTCCTGGATGATCTCTTTGTTCCCTGTAGGTCCCCTAGCCTACTCCTGCCCTTCTCTTTTTTAGCACACGATCTTCCCTTTACTTCAGAAGACATAGAAGCCATCAAGTAAGAACCCTAAAAATGTTTTGCTTCCTCACAAATGAATTTACCTATATCCTCACCCACATTTCCCATTTTCCCATCAATCTCGCAAAAAGCATGACCCGTCTCCATTCCTAGGCCAGCTTCAGAATATCGTCCCTCAATAACCACTCATCTCCTCTATTTTTAATTCTCCCTCTCTAATTCCTCATTGCACTCCAGAAAAGACTAGATAAATCAATACTTTATAGTGAACATTTAATAAATATTTATAGAGGAAATAACTAAATAAATTTGTCAGGTAGGATATTTACAAATTTTTCCATTTATAAAATGGACGCAATAGCTATATTTTCTTCTGAGATAGTGTTGAGAATATCAAGATACTATATATACTCAGAAGTATTACTTTCTACTGGTATTTGAAGATCATATCAATTCATGGAGCAAATATTTGAGTCCTACTATGTACTAGACCCCATTCTAGGGATAGAGAGTTAAAAAAACAGACAGAAATCCTTAGAACTGAAAGTCTAGAGGGGAAAACCAGGAAATAAATGGATAATCACATAAGATCATTTTAACCGGTGGTAGAGGCTATAATGAGAATAAAACAGGATAATGGGAGAGAGGGCCATGCTTGAGGGAAAACAAGAAGGCCAGTGTGGTAAAAAAGCATAAAGAGCAGAAATGAACTGTGAGATGAGGAAAGGAAGACAGGAGCCAGACCACGACATGAAATTTAGATTCCAAGTGCTTTGGGATGCCACAAACTTTTTTAAATTGAAGCAAAACAAACGTATTGTAACATGCACGAAAAGTGTAGTCGACATGCACACAAACACACACACACAATACTCATGAAACCATCACCTAGTTCAGGATATAGAATATTTCCAAAACCTCAGAAGACTCCCTGGTGCCACTTCTCAATTCAACCATTCACCTGCTCCCAGACCCCAGCATTGCTTACAACTAATATGCCTTTTTTCACAACAGATTAATTGTATCTATTCTTGAACTTCTTATAAATAGACTCATACAGTACATACTTTTGTCTCTCTTTATTTGCTTAATCTGGAAGATGCACCCATGCCATTGCAGGTACTGGTAGTTCATTGTTTTTTATCACTAGGTTGCATTATGTTGTATAGTAGACCTCCATTTCTCTATTGTCCTATTGACAGATGTGTGGGTTGCTGCCAATTTTTATCTGTTATAAATAAAACTATGAATATGCTTGAATATCTTTTGGTGAACATATGTACTCATTTATCCTGGGTCTATACCTAGGAGTGGAATTTCTTGGTCATAGATAAAGAATATGTTTAGACTTATTAGATCTTTTCAAACAATTTTCCAAACTTAGTATACCTTCCCTCCCACTGGAAGTAAATGAGAGTTCAACTTCCTCCACACCCTCAGCAATACTTTGTTTATCAATCTTTTAAAATGCCTCTTCAAAATTTTAGCCATTCTGATGAGTGTGTAGTATTATCTTATTGTAGTTTTAGTTTTAATTTCCCTAATGATTAGTGGTATTGATCATCATTTTTTCATATTCCAATTGTTTATTTGGATTTTGGCCATCAATATGTTTTAAGCAGAAGATTGACCAGATTAGTATTTTTCTCTGGTTGCTCTGTAGAGACTTAACTATAGGGAAACACAGAGGAAAAAGAGGAAACATTTAGAAGGCTGTGGTAGTAGTCTAGGCAGGAGATACAGGTAGCTTGGATTAGGGCTGTGGCAAAGTAGCTAGAGACAAGTGAAAAGATTCAAGATCTATTTAGAGGAAGCCTACCAAATGTGGCGATAGACTGGATGTGGGAGAGAAGAGGAGGAATCAGAGATGATATGAGCAACTGAATGGATGGTGGTACATTTTCTACAGGGTAGAAATCTGGGGGAGGAGTGGGTTCATTGAGTGTTGGATGCGAAGTTCGAGGAGATTAAAGAAGTGTCTGAATCATACCATAGCAAACTATGCAACTTTCAAAATAAAAAAAATTCTGGTCACAAACTGTACTCAGAGAAACATTCTGGGCACTCAGAGAATTGCAGTGGAACTTTGACTTGCTTCCTTGCCTTCCAAATTAGCGGTTCAGTGCGAGGCAGTGTGTTTGCCAGAAAAACTTATATGACTTCATTTGTTGCTAATGTCACCGAGTTGTTTTTTCTTTTTCCTTCTTTCAAGAATAAATGTTTCTCCAAGATGAAATGAAAAATCCAGAAATTTAAAATTAGTTTAGTTTGGAAATTAGTGACATTTTTTCTTCTTGTGTAAGGTCACTCTGCCCTTGCAGGCCAGTATTAGGGAAGTGGAGTGTTTCTCTCTCAGTCTTACATTTCTGTTTATTGTTATACAACAAAGAGCAAATTCTCAACATTCAAATTCTTAGTGCATGTGACAAATATTTTTCATCTTCATTTAAAACTTAATTTTAAGCTACACTTCGTAAAAGATAGCATGCCAGACCACTAATTTACCAGGCTATTTCTACGTGGAAAACAAAATTCTATACTTGCAGAAATAATGAGCTGACTCTTCGAGTCTCTATGGCATTAGGCTGCTTACTGCTTTAATTTGTGTAGTGCTTTTCAATTCTCAAACCAGTGACAGAGGATACAACATAAAAGAACTTCATAGTGAATAATAGTGCCAATCCTATGAGGCATGCATTATTATTATCTCCATTTATATATGAGAAAACCAAGTTCAGGTGCTTGCCTGGGAAGCAGCAGAACCAAGATCAGAACCCAGGTTATCCAAACCTTGGAGTTTTTTATGGCTCCCAATCTAGAACAGTATAAAGTGGAAGTCAGGCATGTGTATGCCAAAGCCAGCCCTCCTGGGTTCGTGTCCCAGCTATGTAGCCTTGGGCAATTCCCTCTGGGGCCCGTCATGTACCTGTCTCATTGGATATTGTAAGATGTAAATGAGTTAATATATATATGGAAGAATTAAATAAATTAATAAATATATTTAAGACTTAGAACCATACCTAGGTTATTACAAGTGCTATGAAAGTGTTAGCTATTACTTTTTTTTACAATTCGACCATTTAAAGTGTACAATTCAATGGTTTTTGATATAGACACAGATTTGTACAGCTGTCACTAAAATCAATTTTAGAACATTTTCATCACCTTAAGAAAAAAACAAAAAACCCATACCCATTACAAGCCACTCCCCATTTCTCCAGGCCCAGCCAATCACAAATCTACTTTCTCTGTTTATAAATTGCCTTTTCTGGATATTTCATATGAATGGACTCATACAATACATGACTTCATTTTCAAGGTTCATCTATGTTGTTCTCTCTATCAATATTTCATTTCTTCTTGTTGCTCATCACAGATCACCAAGGGGCTGCTCCTAAAAGGCTTCCAGAGGAAACTTTTTTCCCTACCTGGCTATTTTTGTTTGCTGATGCTGCCAGAATGTAATCTACCAGAAATTGATTGGCTTTTATAAAGGGGATTTATTAAGTTACAAGTTTACAGTTCTAAATTCAGGCATCCAAATTCAGGCATCAACCAAAGGATTCCTTCTTGGAGGAAATGCAGCTGGCATCTGGGTTTCTCTGTCACATGGAAGGGCACACGGCAACATCTGCTATCCTTCTTTCCCAGCTTCTCGTTTCAAATGGCTCTCTCAGTTCCTGTGGGTCCTCCTGGCATCTCCTGGGGTGTTTTCCTTCTGCATCTCTGTGCCTGTTTGAAACTATTATGTACCCCAGAAGTGGTATTAGAGAAGTGGGTACTGAAGTTTGCAAAACCAAACATTTTGGGGTGACTTTTTTAAATGGATAAGGGGAAAATTCTGGAAGCATTGTAAGAGCTTGATAAAGAAGGCCTAGAATGCTTTGAAGAGACTGTTGGTAGAAATATGGACTCTAAAGATACTCCCAATGAAGCTTTAGACAGAAATGATGCATGTTTTATTGCAAACTGGAAGGAAGGTGATCCTTGGTATAAAGTGGCAAAGAATTTAGCAAAACTGATTGCTGGAATTGAATGGAAAGCAGAATTTAAAAGCCATAAACTGGAATACTTAGCTGAAGAAATTTCCAAACTAAATGAGGAAAATACATCCTGGTTGCTCCTTGCAACTTAGAGTAAACTGTGATAGGAAACAGATAATTTGAGAACTGAACTCTTAGATACAAAGAAAACAGAAATGGATAGTCTGGAAAATTCTGGACTTCTAGAAAGTATGACCCCATTGAATAGGGCCCCACATGAGGATTTAACCAAACATGGAGGCAATCAGCCATTACAGGAAAAGCAAGGACTGGAGATAGAGTGTTCCAGAAAGGATCTGTAAAAAGTCCTTTTATCTGATGGGAATAATCCCAGTACACAGCTTGGAAAACCATAAGAGTGTTGTGGGATATGTATAGATGGAACCACTGCCAGTCTCAGTTTCCTTTTCTGGGGCAAATTGAAGGAAAAATGGCAAAACCACAGAAGATAAGGTCTGAAGCAAAGAAAACCTCAGGCCAAGAGAGCAGACCCACCCAGGAACTTGGAGAGGTGAGTTTGCCCCAAAGGCAAAGGGGGCCATCGTGTCAAGGCTCAGGAAGAGTTTTGCTGCCCCAGGCCTCAGAGAGGGTGGAGCACATAAATCAGGCGTTGGAGGGGAGCGAGCCAGCCTGCCAGCCCAATGTTCTGGAGGGGTCCCTGGAGATGGTAGAAATCCCAGGTGTTGCTCTGAAGCTTGGAGAGAATGGAGCTGAGAGAAAGGCCATCCCCCGCCCAATGCAACTTAGTATTGCAACTCTCCAACATTTGGAGAGACCAGGGCCACTGCATAGGCCCTTGGAAAGGGTGGGACTGCTGCTTTCTAAAGCCCCAGGGATGAATGACTCTCAGACTTTGAAATCCAATGAAGTTTGCTCTGCGGGTTTTCAGAACTGTTTGGATCTGGTGACCCCTGTTTACCTTTCGATTTCTCCCTATGGCAATGGAAACATGTATCCTATGACTGCCCCTCCTTTGTATATTGGCAGCACCTAACTTGTTCTGAGTTTCACAGGTCCAGAGCCAAGGAGAATGTTTTGCCTTAGAACAAACCATGCCTGTAACTGACTTTGATGAGATTTTGTACTTTATTTTTTTACTTTGTATGGTATTTATGTTGTTACTGAAATGGCTTAAGGCTTTTGTGATATTGTGATGGAGTAAATGTGTTTTGTATATGGAAAGAACATGTCTTTTTGGGGGGTCTAGAATGTGCTGGTTTGAAACTATCATGTACCACAGAAAAGCCATGTTTTAATCCTGATCCAATCTTATGGGGGCAGACCTATTGTTTAGGGTTTAAACTTTGATTGGATTGTTTCCATGGAGATGTGACACACCCAATTGTGGGTGTGGCATTTTGATTAGATAGAGATGTGACTCCAGCCATTCCAGGTGGGTCTTAATTCATTTACTGGAGTCCTTTAAAAGGGGAAACATTTTGGAGAAACCTCAGATGCAGGCACTTGGAGAGGAGAAGCCACAGAGCCAACAGAGCCAACATGAAATCCAGACGTTTGGAGTTGCAGAACCCAGCAGATATTGCCATGTGCCTTCGCATGAAAGGATAAGCAAGCCAGAACCTGGAGAGAGCCAAGGAAAACCAAGAGATGAAACCCAGCCCTGGAGAAGCCACATGAGGAACCCCCACAGGAGACAGAGGCTGAACACAACGGAGCCCAGGAGCAAGGGACCAGCAGATGCCAGCCACATGCTTTTCCAGCTGACAAAGGTGTTGCAGACTTCATCAGCCTTTCTTGAGTGAAGATAACTTCTTGTTGGTGGCTTAATTTGGACATTTTCATGGCTTTAGAACTGTAAACTTGCAACTTAATAAATTCCCTTTATAAAAGCACTTCCTTTTCTGGTATATTGCATTCCAGCAGCTTTAACAAACCAAAACAATCTCCAAAAGTCTGTGTTTGAGCTTTCTCCAAAATATTTCCCTCTTAAAGGACTCCAGTAAACTGTTTAAGAACCACCTTAAAGGGTGGGATCACATCTCAACGTAATCAAAAGGTCCCACTATGCAATAGGTCTGCCCCCACATGATTGGATTAAAAGGGCACAGCTTTCCTTGGGGTACTTAACAATGTCAAACCAGCATACTGGCTAAACTGCAAATTTCAAAACCTATAAACTTGACTCAATCTGGCCTGCACTATTTGGTCTAGATGTGTGTGTGTGTGTATGCGCGCACACGTGTGTTTTAACTGGGAATTGTCTATATAAATCTGGCTTCTCTTGAAAGATTAGAAGACCTGGCAACAATTGGCCTAGATTCCTGCCCTAGCTTCAGTCACTTATAGCAGAAAGTGACTACCCCTTTTGATTTCCCCAGATGACTTTATTCATCTCCATTTTTGGCCTGACCCTGTGGGCTTCTGAGTTTGGAATCCTTGGTTTATACGCAGGGTTTATAAACAGCAAAAATTTGTCTTCATCATTCTCTTGGAGGAAATTTGGCTAAATAAATACATCAGAACACTGAAAAATAGCTTCCTTTTAACAAACTGTAGGCAACTAGTTCACTCAAGAATTCTTCATTCAGTTTGTGGAAGCCAAGTGTGCTTTTGGTTTAAACACTTTATATTGCTCAGATATGCAAGTGATAAATCCTCTGCTTTCCTCCTGTAGTGTAGCTGGTACTTAGTTGATACTCCTGGCTCATTGTCTGTGGGGCTTATCCTAAATCCTGGAAGGGACTCTGGAGATTTGCTCCATAATTTTCCTGTCTAACCTGCTGGTTAGTCAGAAGTGAATTTCCCAGAGATCATAGGAGTTACTAGAATGAGTGAAGGTTTGGGTTTCTGGTGGGGACAGATGATACTGAGAGAATGAAGTTACTCTTTTCATAAAAGTAAACACTTTCTCGTGTACATTTTAGAGGGCAGTGAGCACCACAGTCATTGGATCTTTTATTCATTCATTAAATATTTATTAAGCACCAACTTTGTGCCACACACTGTGCTAACCTGGGGACCTAATGATGAATGAAACTGGTTCCCTGTCCTGGAGAAGTTCAGTCTGGAGGTAGTTAACCAGATATTTATACCTAAATAGCTACCATGAGAAGTGACTGGTTTCATCTTACTGGTGGCTCTCTAAGGAAGTACCCACAACGCTTCCATCTGCCTCTGCCTTCAACGGACATAGATATATTCTGCCTTGAAAAAGATTTTCCGAAAGTCCTGCTATCCCTCATCCCCAGGACATCCGCAGAGCACAAATACCTTAGCAAGGGTGAAACCTCACAAGCAACAGGGCCAAGCAGGTAGCATGGATGGATGAGACAAGCCAAACTGGGGCTTTGGTGAACTGCAGAGGAGCAGCCACCCTGTGAAAAGGTGGGAGCACTGGCCCAGAGCTGCCAGAATGTCAAGGTTTGTGAGAGAAGCTGGAAATTTAGATTTTTTTTCTTAAGTGAGGGTGTCTTTTTTTTTTTTTTTTTGTATGCTGTATGGTGGGGTCACATTTCATTCTTTTTCCATGTGAATATCCCATTATTGCAGCACCATTTTTGTTGAATTTTTTTGTTGGTTGGTTGGTTTCTTTGCTTGTTTTGGGAAGTATATGGGCCAGTCTCCTGCATGGCTTGTGAGAATTCTACCACTGAACTAATCTCCCACCCCTGAGGTTGTCTTTTTTGAGAGCTGGGTTAAAAAATATTTTAAACACAGTATAGGTCATCAACAGGTTTCAGAGAGGGGCTCCTGAACCTGTGATCCCTAGTCATTCTTACCCCAGGAGACCCAATGCACACCCCCTTTTCTGGATTCGACACCACATCTTACCAAGAACTGGCAACCTGGAAGTTGCTTTTGCCAGGCCTCTCATGTTTTTGAAAATTGAACACATTGAAATATCCGGGCTCCCTGGAAATCTTCCATCTTTCTCTCTTTTCTGTCTCTCAAAAATAATTCTCTTCATTAAAAGAATGGAACTTGAACATGTTTATAATGCAACAAGTTCTTCTTTATGAGTGCTTTGAAAAATATAAATGATTAAGACATGCTTTGGTCCCTGTGACACGAATCCTTAACTTTCCATATTCAAGTCATTCTAAGCTTGAAGTCAAAACCTTTTTCCCCGGGCACTTGTCCTTTACTCTTGGACTTGAGCTAAAGTGCCCCAGAGTAGCTTATTTTTCAACGCATGCTGAAGATTTCTTTATCATTCACAGGGCTGTCTGGAGAGCACAAGCTAATTACATGAAAATTTTGCTTTTATTTTCCATCTCCCTGTTCTCAGAGCTACTTCCTTTTTTTTTTTTTTTTTTTGATCGCAACCAAAGAGAAACAAGATATAGTTCTGAGTGTAATGCCTCCATGGTTTTCCTTTACATTCAGAGAAGACACTTTCATTCTTTAATTATTTTACTCAAGTTTCTCACCCCATCAGGATCTAATTTATGCACAATAAGTAGAATTAATTTTAATTAGTAGCCCTGGATTGCAAACTTTGCTTAGCAACCCCCTAGCAGAGGCCTCAGCTTTAATAATGCTTCAGATTCCCTGCTTTTCTAGAACCATATTCTAAAAAGCAAAAGCAAAAACAGGTAAACAAACCAGTGTCTCTAACACAGTGTATTTATTTAAAACATTTTAATCACCCTGGTGTGTTCTGACTAAAATTTGGTCTTATTTTCCTAACCTCCTTATAGTTGTCATCAGTAGAATATGTGTCAAGTTTCGCCCACACTGACTCACCTGTAGAAATACCATGTCCCTTAGGAATTTAAAAGCGATACAACTTCACCTTGTGATTTCAGCTAAGGCCTGAGTAGTTAGTAGTGCCCAAATATGATCTAATTTTCTGTGAATGAGAAAAGTGGCAATTTATGGGGCCCAAGGGCTGGCATATTTTACAACAGCTAGCATATTTTGATTGCTTGCTACATGCCTGACACTGTTCCAATCACTTTGCTTCTGTTGGCTCATTTAATGATCAACCCCATTTTCCAGATGGTATAGCTGAGGCACCGTGAGGCAGTGTAACTTGCCCAAGGTAACAGAGGCGATGGCAGAGGACTTCTGAATCCAGGTCCCCTGGCCCCAGAGCGCACAGTCTTAACCACTTGACTGCCCAGCCTCCTGGACTTGGTGGGAAAGACAGGCAAACATTAGGGCTAATGTTTGTTTTTGTTTTTGTTGTTGTTGTTGTTCCTTACAGGTTTGCCTTGGCTGGCCTTAGTTCTTCCTTTTGTCCCAAATTCTGCATTTGTAAATTCTAGTGGTCTACTTGCCAGGATGTTGTGGCAACTCATTATTCAAATGTATTCAGAGTTCCTTGGAAGAAAGACTACATAAGTATTACAGAACCATTTCAAAAATAGGTGAACGTATTCACCTGAACATGTGGCAATCATATTTCTCACTATAAATAAATAAATAAATGGGTATGGATCTTCTAATCCATTCCGAGGGCACAGTTGCTCTGGGTCCCGCAAGCTCTCCCAATCCCAGGAGCTGAGGTTATGGGGCTGAAGAATGGGCTGTGGGAGTCCCCCTGAGGCCTCAGGGCACTGCTTCCCAGGCCTTTTTATTAAATACTAGATGCCCTAAGAAACAGATGAAAAAGCAAGAGAATGGATAAATAAATTGTGGTATATTCATGCAGTGGAATACTACTCAGCAACATCAACAAAAAGTATGAACTAAATACATGAATGAATCTCACAAGCCTTTATGTTGAAAGAAGCCAGAAATAAAATAATGCATATTGTATAGTTTTATTTATACGAAGCTTAAAAACAGGAAGAATCTGGGGTGGTGGGTAGGGTGTGTGTAGACCAGGAAGGAGCACAAGGGAAACACATGGACCATGGAAATCTATGTTTTGACTAAGGTCTGTATATATATGTTTTTTAATGCTTTATTTTAATTTTAATTTAATTGTTATTTTTTTAATTGACAAGCCAAAATGACATACAAACACAAATATTCTTACATAAAACATTCCATATGTGGTTTACAATCAATGGCTCACAATATCTTCACATAGTAGTATATTCATCATAAGGTCTATATATTAATCTAATATACATTTGTAAAAATCATAAGGCTATACACTTATGGTTAGTGCACTTATGGATGTTATGCCTCTCAGTAAAGACTTTCAAGCTGGAATCTGTGTAGTGAGATGAGAGATCAGCTAATGGAGGAGTGGTATGCCAAGCTAAGGGTTTGGACTTCATTTGGTAAGCCCCAGGGGCCTGGTGAAGAAGGGGCATGGGATTAGATTTGAGTGTTGAAAGCTCACTCAGCAGCATTCTGTATAGAGGAAGGACTAGAGCTGGGACAAGCAGGGAAATGAGATCACCTTAAATACTCCTCAGTCTGGGAAAACCATAGTTAAAATTCCATCCACTTGGTGAGTACATACTTTCGGTAAATGCAAAATGTTCCTCCCATTAATTTGGAAGAGGAGGTAGCTGTGTGTACCCCCTGCCACATTAGGCATGCTGACAGTTAAAAAAAACAGCTTTTCAGTAGCTGCCATGCTGCTGTAGCTCCCCAGGGCAGGCCTTCCTGGCTCATTGCCTTTCATAGCTTCCCATATAATGACCAGCCCCACCCCCAACTCCTATCATTGCCACAGTTTTCTCCCTTACTATATTTGCATGGAAGAGGATGAGGTGGTCACTGCTGGCTACATTGACCTAAATAATAAGGCAGGAGCCAGAAAGTCATTTCCATGGGGATTCTGTCTAATTTGCATATTCCCACACAGGCATGTTGTCAAAATGCAAGTAATTTTCTGTATTAAAATGATATATTGCTAACTTGAAGGTTAGCTTTTAAAAGAAAATTGTACATAGATGATTTTAATGTAGCTGAATCATAGCTGCAAATCTTTATTTTTTATATTTATTTTAAGCTGTTTTCATTTTTTCAATAAAGGTTTTTTTTAATACAAAACTGTTTTAAAAGTATATCTACTTATGTACTTTAAATACACAGACTCAGGGTAATACCATACCAGTAAATGGACTCTTTTCTGATGTAAGCTTCTCCAGCTATTGTCGTGTTTTCCATCAGACATACAGAGTAGCCACTTACAGGCCATTAATATAAATTAGGGTTTTGGGATTTTAAGTGAATGCCTTTCAGCAAATATGAGATTCTAATTTTAAAAATGAATTTGTATTGTGCAATGTACAAGAAGGCCTCAATTTACAAATGGATTATCTGAACCTTCTGGTACTCTCAATACACATAATCCATGATCCAAAAATCTCAGAGCTGGTAGGAAAGTTAAATATCAGATAACAGAATTCACTTAGTTTACAGAGGGAGAAATTGAACACCGTAAAGGCTAAGGAACTTGGCCTGAGATTATGCTGTTGACACAGGTCATTCCTTATGCTTCCATATGAGTTTGTTGTTATTGTTTTTTAATTTCCGATATAAAAATTATTCTGCTAATTAGAAGGAGGAAGAAAAAGGGTAGTGACAAAATAACTATGTATGGATGGATATGTTTTAGTTTGCTAAAGCTTCCAGAATGCAATATACCAGAAATGGAACAGCTTTTAAAAAGGGAATTTATTAAGTTGCAAGTTTACAGTTCTAAAGCCATGAAAATGTCCAAACTAAGGCATCCAGAGAAAGATACCTTGGTTCAAGAAAGGCTGTTAGGTTCAGAACACCTCTGTCAGATGGGAAGGTATGTGGCTGGCATCTGCTGGGGTCTCTGACTTCTCATTTCAAACATCTTCCCCAGGGACATTCTCTTTCTTCATCTCCAAAGGACTCTGCTGTGTGGGCTCTGTGGGCACTGAAGCTTGTTCCAAAATGGTTCCTTCTTGAAGGGCTCTCCAGTAAGCAACCTCACCTTGAATGGGTGGAGACACATCTCCATGGAAACCATCTGTGCTAGTTTGCAAGCTGCTAAAATGCAATATACCAGAAAAAGAAAGGCTTTTAAAAGGGGGGATTTATTAATTTGTAAGTTTATAGTTCTAAGGCCATGAAAATGTCCAAATTAAGACAAGGCTATAAAAATGTCCAAATTAAGACACCAACAAGAGGTTACCTTCACTCAAGAAAGTCCAGTGAAGTTCAGGGTTTCTTCCTCAACTGGAAGGGGCACATGGCGAACATGGTCACATCTGCTAGCTTTCTCTCCAGGCCTCCTTTCATCAAACTCCCCAGGGGGCATTTTCTTTCTTCATCTCCAAAGGTCTCTGTTTACTTGGGCTCTTGTGGGTCCTTCCAAAATGGTTCCTTCTTAAAGGGCTCGAATCAGCAACCCAACCTTGAATAGGTGGAGAAACACCTCTATGGAAACCATCTAATCAAAACTTACCACGCACAATTGGGTGGGTCGCATCTCCATGAATAATCAAAAAGTTCCCACCCAGCAATAGTGAATGAGAATTAAAGGACCTGGCTTTTCTAGAGTATACCACAGATTCAAACCAGCGCGCTATCTAATCAAAACTTACCACCCACAATTGGGTGGACCACATCTGCATGGAAACAATCAAATATATCCCACCCAGCAATACTGAATGAGGATTAAAGAACATGGTTTTTCCGGGGTATATGGCAGTTTCAAACCGGCACAGGATAGAAGAAAATGATCATCTGTGGTGGGGTTAACCAAGAAGTGGGATTGCTTATTTCCCTCTGAGGAAAGAATGACAGCTCTGATGGGTTGGGGTCCACTTTGTACACTAGACACCAATTGACACAGTTAATCTAGGATGGTTTGGTCACTACCAAGAGTGATGGAAGTGGGAGAGAGGTTAAAAGGCAATTTAGAGGGGGTACAAGGGTAGTTCAGTGGTAGAATTCTGGCCTACCATGTGAGAGACCCGGGTTTGATTCCAGGGCCCATGCACTTCCCAAACAAGCAAATAAACAAAAAAGTTCAATAAATGGTGCTGCAAAAGGGGATTCTCACATGGAAAAAGAAAGAAATGTGACTGCCGCCATAGAGCATACAAAAAAGATTTAAAAATAAAAAGGGCAATTTAGAGATATGAGATGACATTGAAAAATCATTATCAATGCAAAAAAAAATCCATGATGGACGAGCTATAAAAACTTTTTAAAAGGTAACAGCTAACCCTGCACTTGCACTGCTCTGCCTCACCCAGAGCACCCTAATCCTGATTTCAATAAAACTTTATGTGCAAAAACATGCAGTTGACTCACAGGCCATAGTTTGCCAATTTTTTTTCAAATATTGCATTCAAATTTTATTTATCTTGATTACTGAGCTTTTTGGTATTTCCTTAAATTTTGTGCCAAAGGTGAGTGCCTCACTGGCCTCACCCTAATTCTGACTCCCAGGTGGGTCAGGCAAATAATGGCTTTCTTTTAGGTTAGATGATGAAGCAAGTTTAAACATAAAGCCAAAAAAAAAAAAGGTATGCAAACTAAAGAATATAAGTCAGAGAATGTAGTTACATAGGCATTATAACCATGTAATTATTCTTTCATATAGACACCCTAGATTCCAGATGGTACTTTTTATGAGAGAGAGACAGAGTGAGAAATCTGAAACAGTAATACCCTTTGGTCTGAGCAGAGTGGGCCAAGGTGGAACTCCTTTATCAAAAGCTCATCCAGTCAACCAGGGGCAAAGCAGCAACACTAATTAGATCTGGAGCTGAAACCAGTGTTTTAGCAATTCACACATTACCTCAATGCCTAGCGTCCCTAACCTCACAGTTTTGTGCTCTGTCTGAGGTTTATGTCTCCCAAAGCCTCATCTTAGAAACCTTTGGGTAAGTTTTAAGCACATATTATATTCAAAAGCAACTGAAGGTTCCAAAAGAAGCCATAGTCCAAAGATGAAGTTGCAATTTCTTCAGGATGTCAGTGGTGATTTGTCTCAGCCTTGTGAGTCTTATTAACTTGTTTCCCGAAAAATCTCAAAAAAGTCTGATAGACCACATCTGAAATGTTACACCTCCTGAAAGAATGTACAGTACAATGATTCCCTGTTCCAGGACATTATATGCTTTAGTGAGTCATTAACAGACTTTGGATATTTCGTTTTGCCACTAAGGTGTCAACTGAGCTCATAATTATGTTTAGGGTCAGCACGGCTTCCTTTTAACTGTCCTAGTACATAGTCAAAGATTTCCTGATGTCCACATCGGAGAACATCACCAACGGGGTCATCATGAAAGGGGTCACACTTGGCTTTGAAATCTGCAAACAGTTCTCAGAATAGCTAATGTGATGTTGGTGCACATTTACTCCCCCAAAACCAAACTATGAATTTGGTTGGGCTGGAAGTCTTTGGGCTCATCTGCACAACCATTTATTCTGGACCAAGTTTATTTCTTGCAGTGAGAATTTTAACCGTTGTATATTACTTGCTGTTAATTGAATTGAGATAGTTGAATCCACAAAGGTTTTTTTTTTTTTTTCTTTCCCTCTCATTTGTTTTTGTTTTTTTTTTTTGGGTTTTCCTATGGTTTTTTATTGTGGTAATGATGTTGATTCCTGAAGTAAGGTGATGTTTCTTTCTCTCTTATATTCATTCTACCAGCTAGACAATTTGGTATATCGCAAATTAACACATACTACATAATAATTCATTAAGGAAGAGAAAATAAAGTCATGATGAATTTCCTGGAGCTAAAGAACACCTCTTTTATCTTTTCTCTCAGGGGCCATTTGGGATATAAAATTAGGATAAACCTGAGGTCATGTTGGTATGTGTCTGTGTGCTTTGGTTGCCAAGTACAAGAGGTGAAAGTAGTTTCCGATAAGTATCTTCAGGGCTACACACTTGTGCTGGACAGCCTGAAAATGAATGCCCTGTACTGGAAAGAACATAGCGCTCCCTTCAGTACTTTAGGGGCTTCTTTTTCTGTTTGTGGCCGCCTGTACAAGCTGGTTAGTTCAGTTGGCTGGAGCATCAAGTACCAAATGCTCCACAGGAGAGAACAAGCCTAAAGTGCTCCAGGAGTGCAGAGATGGAAATGCTCAGCACGAAACCAGGGGGAGGGAGTCTGGGATGGAAGGCCCTTGGGGAGCAGGGAGCAGGAGATGGAAAGGGGGTAGCCTGGCTAGCAGGTCCTCCCAAAAGCTGAGGGAAGTCAGGGCCACTCCTATTTTTTAAGGGTCCTGGTATATTAAAAAAATAAATGCTAGAGTGGGTTGGAAAATTGGGATATATGTTAAGGTTCACAATTAAAATTATAAATTGAATATCAATTTATCGCGTTGTTGTATATCCACAGTTGTTTAACTGCATCGGAGAGTACAAGCAGAGTTCACATTTGAGACCTTACTGAGCTTAGGCCCACGCCAAACGCCTTCCTGTGATGCGGCCTGCTGGCTACTAAACCTGTGGCCGGCCATTTCCCTACCAGGAAAACAGGATGCCACTGTCCACAGCTCACCTCCAGTTGGAACCAGACAGCCCAACAGACAAGGTGCAGGCTGTCCTTAGAGCTGCTTTCTTAGGCTACGCCCTGGAAGGCTGTGCTCCCAGCAGACTCTCGGGAGGGCAAGTTGAATGAATAGAGCAAATGCTTTTTAAACATTAGCAAGAACTTTCTCTCTTTGTTCCCCTCTGAAAATGCCCCACACTTAGCTCCCGCTAATCATGCAGCTTAACCTGTCCATGAAGTTCTAGCCAAGCACCACCTCTTCTATGAATGGGGAGCAATGACTGTACCCAGTTTGCTGTCCTCCTGTGTTTACAGCCAGAACCATTTACAGTAGCTTGACAGTCCTACACCCCCAACCTTCACTTCCCCCCTGGTGGGAGAATCCAGCTCTGTGCAGCCGGGAACTGAGTCCTACTCTTCTTTGTACCCCACGTGGAGTTGTCACTCAATAAATTTGTGTGGATTGCATCATCTTTGTTCTGTGAAGTTCCGAGCCACGTGGGAGACTGGAAATTAAATAAATACTTGTTGTAGATGATGAGAGACTTATTTTCCTACAAAAAATTAATTTGAAGCATATAGGAATGGCCTCTACCTGCATAATTGTATCTCAAGCAATCTTTACTACTTACCATACCATTAACTAATACAAGCAAAGTTGCCTTAGGGCAAATCTGAATTTAGTTTCTATACTATTGGTTTTACATTTACATTGTAATCCCTGATCGTAACTGGACAGAAATTGTAACATTGCCCAATTACTCTAGTTACAGTCAATATTGGGTATAATGAAAAGAGCCTAAAACCAGCTGAAAGCATGTGCTGGTTTGAAAGGACGTATTTACCCTAGAAAAGCCATGTTTTAATCCAATTCCCATTTTGTAAAGGCAGACATTTCTTCTAATCCTTATTCAGTACTGTATGCTTGAAACTTTAAGTAGATCATCTCCCTGGAAACGTGACTCAATCAAGAGTAGGTATTAAACTTGATTAGATAGAGACATGTCTAGGTGGGTCTTGATTAGTTTACTGGAGTGTAATAAAAGAGGACACATTTTGAAGAAAGTAGGAGATTCTGAGAGCAGAGAATGACAGCCACAAGAAGCAGAGAGTCCACCAGCTAGAGACATTTGGGATAAAGAAAGAAAACACCTCCTGGGGAGCTTCATGGAGTGGGAGGCCTGGAGAGGAAGCTAGCAGATGGTGCTGTGTTCGCCATGTGCCTTTCCACTTGAGAGAGAAACCCTGAACTTCATCAGCCTTCTTCCATCAAGGTATCCTTCCCTGGATGCCTGAGATTGGACATATTTATAGACTTGCTTTAATTGGGACATTTGCACAGCCTTAGAACTGTAAACTTGTAACTTAGTGAATTCCGCCTTTTAAAATCCATCCCGGGTGGGCGACGGTGGCCCAGCAGGCCGAGTTCTTACCTGCCATGCTAGAGACCTGGGTTAGATTTCCAGTGCCTGCCCTTGTTGAAAAAAAAAAGCCATCCCATTTCTGGTATGTTGCATTCTGGCAGCTTGCAAACTAGAACGAAGCATGTAAGAATTCAGACTTTCCCCACACAAGAATCTAATCTGTTTCACTGCCTTCATTCATCTCCCTTCTTAGTGGGCAATAATGGCAGCACTGAAGGCACTGAAAATCAAATAGAATCTTCCTGGAATCTGCAATTAGTATTAAACCTATTGGCATCTCAAGGAGAGTTTCATTTGCAATTGCTGTTTTATCACTTAGTTTCCCAAGGTCCAAGAGAAAAATAGGGGCCTTTTTTTTTCTTCTGAGGGCTCTTGCTTATCCTAAAGTAGAAGGTAGAATGTGTGCTGAAGTCAGCAGCTCTCCTGTTTCACTTCCAGGTCACAGTCATACTTAACACAGGCCTCCTCTCCTGCAAGCACACTGACACTTCTCCCAGCTGGTCAGTGCTGGCAAAGGGACCCAGGCTCAGATAGGAAACCAACCTCAGGCCCACAACCCTGCCACTCCTCAACCCGACTGGGGTTAGTTCCCCTAATGACTCTTGCTTTTCAGCCTCCACCCTCCACTAAGTAAATCCCAGGAAGCAAAACTTAGGAGTAATGGTCATTAAACAATTCCAGCGCGCTCAGACAGAGAGACAAATGTGGGGCCCCCTCTCTGACCACTCTAGGGCTCCTGGATTCGGCCACACCCAGACTGTCTGTAGCTCCTTTTCCCAGAATGGATGGTATGGGTAAAACACTTTGTACTGGTGACATGCTGATCATGTGACAGTTATTAAGCTGTCCCAGAGGCAAGCTCACATGCTCAGGGTGGAGAGCAGGCAAGGAAGGGAGATATTTCCAAAGAGTTCAAATAGCTTTTGCTGCTGGAGACGTTTCGTCAGGGACGTAGGGGAGAGAGCCAGGCTAGGCCTGGGGTTGTGTGTGAGAAGTTCTGCAGATTCCATTTGCAGCTGTCCTGGCTGCATCATCACTTTTCAGGTCAGCTTCTAAGTTCCAAAGCTGGTTTCCCCATATTTTTGTGGCTGACGGTTACTGCCTTTAAAACAGACAACAGGAGGACACACCTTGATCCCCACAGAGGCAGGAAAAGGTGGAACGAAAATACAAAATAAAAAAACTTTCCCTACACAATACTAAAGGGGGCCAGGCAGGGTGTCAACCCCCTGGAAAGAAAAAGCAAAATTCCTCCTGGAATAAGCAATCGGTGTTGAATGGAGGGGGAGCTGCCACAGCAGCAGCTGTTTCTCAGTTTTGTACTCAAAGTTTGCACATTTTGTTGCTGATTGCTGCCAGCTTGACAGGCCAGAAAAGGTCCTTATGTTTGACCCCATGCTTTGTCCCTAGATATGGAGATCTTTCCCAGCATTCAAAACACAAACTTTCCAGATTTATTTAAATATTTTTTGGGAAAAAAAAAATAAGCAAAGAGGAAAACTGCAGTCTACTGTTAAAAGTTTCATGCGTTCACTGCCAGTAATTACATATATATATATATATATAGGTATAATTACATATATACATATATAGGTACATGTTTTTAAATCAGGACTTACCATATAGTCACGTAATCAACTTTTTAAATTTTATCTTTTTATATTAAGAAATATACATCTACCTCATCATTTTTAAGGCTGCATAGTATTCTAAATGGGTGGACATAACTATGATTTACCCAACCAACCCATTATCACAGCTCGGTGACAAGAAATGTGGGTGCTAGACTGAGCTCTATAATTAACCAGGGTGCAACCCTTGAGTAAATTGCTGGAATCTATTAGCCTCTGTTTTCTTCAACTGAAATAGGGAATCAGATTAAGAGCTCTGCATGATTCTCTCTCTCTTTTTTTTTTTAGTAAGGAAATACTGAATATATTTTTGAAAAGGGAAGAGGCTACCTAAATGTAAAAGATGTTTATGGAAGATATCACAAAGAAAAACAGCTATGGAATTGGCTATATACAAAGTTAGCACTTCTATGCCAACAAGCTCAAAATGAAAGAACAAATGACAAACTAGAGGGGTGAATATTTGCCGCATACAACAGATAGCACATTAGCAGCCTTAGTACATATGACCTGGTCTAGCCTGAAAGTGAGTCTAGAGGGGTTCCACTAATAAGATTACTCCAAATCTTGGTTCTTGACCCCACCTTCTTGATTATCTGGAAGCTTAGTTTATCTCAGGATTTCCTGCCTGAGATAAATAATTGGGGGGGGGAGGGGGTCTTTGTTAATGTTAGTTCATATCAATGAGACCATACAGTATTTGTCCTTTTGTTTCTGGCTAATCTCACACAGCATAATGTCCTCAAGGTCCATCCACGTTGTTACATACTTCATAACTTTATTCTGTTTTATGGCTGCATAATATTCCATCGTATGTATATATCACAGCTTGCTTAGCCACTCATCTATTGATGACATTTGGGCTGTTTCCATCTCTTGGCAATTGTAAATAGCACTGCTATAAACACTGGTGTGCAAATGTTCGTTTCTGTCCTTGCCTTCATGTCCTCTGAGTAGATACCTAGCAATAGTATTGTCAGTTCATATGGCACTTCTATACTTAGCTTCCTGAGGAAGCGCCAAACTGCCTTCCACAGCGGTTGTACCATTTGACATTCCCACCAACAGTGGATAAGTGTGCCTCTTTCTCCACATCCTCTCCAGCCCTTGTCGTTTCCTGTTTTATTGATAATGGCCATTCTGGTGGATGTGGGATGATATCTCATTGTGGTTTTGATTTGCATTTCCCTAATAGCCAGAGAAGTTGGGCATCTTTTCATGTGCCTTTTAGCCATTTGTATTTCCTCTTCTGAGAAGTGTCTGTTCATGTCTTTTACACTTTTGTAATTGGGTTGTTTGTCTTTTTGTTGTTGAGTTGAACAATCTCTTTATATATTCTGGATACTAGACCCTTATCTGATATATCATTTCCAAATATTGTCTCCCATTGTGTAGGCTGTCTTTTTACTTTCTTGATGAAGTTCTTTGATGCACAAAAGTGTTTAATTTTGAGGAGTTCCCATTTATCAATTTCTTTCTTCAATGCTTGTGCTTTGGGTGTAAGGTCTAGGAAACCATCTCCTGTTACAAGTTTTGTAAGATATTTCCCTACATTTCCTTCTAAAAATTTCATGGTCTTAGATCTAAAGTTTAGGTCTTTGATCTATTTTGAGTTCATTTTTGTATAGGGTGTGAGATATGGATCCTCTTTCATTCTTTTGCATGTGAATATCCAGTTCTCTAAGCACCATTTATTGAAGAGACTGTTCTGTCCCAGGTGAGTTGGCTTGACTGCCTTATCACAGATCAATTGTCCATAGATAAGAGGGTCTATATGTGAGCACTCTATTAGATTCCATGGGTCAGTATATCTATCTTTCTGCCAATACCATGCTGTTTTGACCACTGTAGCTTCGTAATACACCTTAAGGTCAGGTAGTGTGAGACCTCTGACTTAATTTTTCCTTCTCAGTATATTTTTAGCTATTCAGGGCACCCTGCCCATCCAGATAAATTTGGTTATTGGTTTTTCTATTTCTGCAAACTAAGTTTTGGGATTTAATTGGTATTGCATTCAATCTATAAATCAATTTAGGTAAAATTGACATCTTAACTATTCAGTCTTCCAATCCATGAACATGGTATCTGCATAATTCTTAAACTATAATATGTCATTTAATTTGACGTGGTGGACACCTGAGGGAACACTAAGCTTCACTAGCACATATGACTTGGAGAGGTCCAGAGGAAGAACAGATTGCAAGTTAGTGGCTTAACCTTGTTCTTAAGGATCTAGATTTTTTTTTCTCAGTTTTTTGTTCTGCCCTTCACAGTGTGGGCTAGGTCCTAAGCTTGGGTCTCTCCCTGGTCATGAACTAGATGGCTGCCAGCAGCAGTAATGGTAAAACCCTTCCTTATTCACATTTAGAAGATGAGGAGAAGAACAGCACATGTCTACCCATGTCTTATCAGCCCAAGTGGCATAATCTGTCCATCCCAACTCACTCACCCACTGGGGATATGTGTACTGGGAAAGTCTTGGGGCGATAATATGCCTGGAAAGGAGGTGGGAAGCCACCATCAGGTCCACCAGCGGCTGAGAGTAAATCTTTTCATTGTTGGGTGGCTATCATTCCTCTCTGATCATCATGCAGCTCAAAAAAGTGGGCCTGTACCCTACACATATATTTCAAACATATCATTTGTGAATACTAACTATAACAATACACTGAATATCACCATATATATTTTGAAGACATTTAACTCAGTTTTTGTTTTTTTTTTAACTCAGTTTTTAATGATTGTTGTTATTGCCATTTTCTTTGTGCATTTAAGAGCCAATACATTTTTTCTTTTCAGGTCTCAAATGTTCAGATCCCTGAAGAGCTCCTACACTCTAGGCATTGTGAGCAATAAAAGAAAAGTCCCCACAGGCAAGACAGGAATGTGATGGTAATTAAGAAGATCCAAAATGTGATAAACTATTAATGGTCGCTGCCTGAAGGAAAACTGCATCTATGGGAGAAACAAAGTCTTTCTATGGTAGGCTAGAAAGAGGGAAGTAAAATGACTAAAAATTTTCAGCATGGATCCAGCACCATCCAGGGAAATACATTTTGACTAGGAAAATCACAGTGTGGATTCCTGCCGCTTTTCCTTACTAATACATCTTTGCATCAAGGTGTCCAGCAAAAAAAAAAAACAAAACCCAAACCCACAACAGCATCAGCAAACAACATCAGCAATAGCACGATAGCAATTGCTGCTATATTTTCCTGTATCCCTTGCCAATTGAGGGATCTATTTGACACAATTCTGGCCAATAACACACAAAGAGAAAGTATTCTAAAGATTTCTGGAAAGATTTTGCTTTTCTCAGATAGTTCTGTGCCTTCCTCCTTGTTACATTCTTCTTTTTCCCCCTGCAATGCAGACATGTGGCAGAAAGCGAAGCAGCCATCTCTTGTGACTATAAGGGGACCATAAATAGAAAAGCCCCACACCAAAGGTGGGAAAGCGGAATGGCAGAGAGCCTGCAGCTGGATGATGTGAGAGAACCGCTGCAGCTGTTCTGGACTCACGAGAAAACAAAACACCGATTCGATTAAGGTACCTGGTGTGGCTCCTGTTACATTTTGCTGAGTGCAATCCCTGATAGATGCAGAGGGCTTCGCTGAAATGGCAGCATTTTAATTGAACCTAAAAACGATTAGGAGTAGTGGTCAATGAGGGGGAGGGGTGAGAGGTATGGGGTGTATGAGTTTTTTCTTTTTTATTTCTTTTTCTGAATGGTGCAAATGTTCAAAAAAATTATGATGATGAATGCACATAGTTGTATGATACTGTGAGCCATTGATAGTATACCATGTGTGGAATGTTTGTATATTAAGAATGTTTGTATGTTTTTATGCTGTTTTATTATAAAAATATTTTTTAAAAAAATACTAAGTTTAAAAAAAAGATTAAGATTTAAACATGAATTAGGGTGGAGAAAAGTACTGAGGAAACCTGCAGCAAGAAAGTGCATAATAAATACGATTTTCTCTTATGATGGGAACAAGGGAGAGGTCTATATTGTTTATTTATGTACAAGTACGAGGGAAGAAGTGGGACTCAGGCTAGAGTGAAGGCAGATGTTAGAGCAAAGCGCTGATGGGTGGAAATATAATGTGAGCCACTTATGTAACTTTAAATTTTCTAGCAACTACACCAAAAAAGAAACAGGTAAAATTAACGTTAGTACTATATTTTATTAAACTTATTATTCAACATATTACCATTTCAACATGTAATTAATATAAACAATTTTTAGTGAGATTGTTCTAGTTTGCTAGCTGCAAGAATGAAACCCACCAGAGATGGATTGGCTTTTAATAAAAGGAGATTTATTCAGTAAAAAATGTATGGCTCTTCAGAGGAAAGGCAGCTAACTTTCAATTGAGGTTCTTTCTTACACAGAAAGGGACAGGGTAATTTCTGCTGGCCTTCTCTCCAGGCTTCTGGGTTCCAACAACTTTCCCTGGAGTGGATTCCTTTCTGCATCTCCAAAGGACTGGGCTGAGCTGCAAGTGCTGAGATGAGGTATGCTGAGCTGCTTGGGCTGTGCTATGTAGAGCTCTCTCATTTAAGCATCCAGCCAATTAAATCAAACATCATTCATTGCAGCAGGCACACTTCCTAGCCGACTGCAGATATAATCAGCAACAGATGAGGTTCACATGCCATTGGCTCATGTCCACAACAATAGAACCAGGCACCTTCACCTGGCCAAGTTGACACCTGAAGCTATCTACCGCAGAGATATTTTACCTTCTGTTTTTTAGTCTAACTCTTCAAAATCTGCTGTGTATTTTAATTTATAGTGCCTCTCAATATGGATCAGCCACATTTCAGGTGCTTAAGAGCTACAGGTGACTGCATCACCCAGTGCAGTTTTAGAGAGTCTTGAATCTCAGATTCAAAAGTTTGTAACTTGGACTACAAAAGTGTAAATAGAATCAAGATTTAATTTCTAAGAAAGCTTCCACAGGTTAGTACTTTGCCTTCTGGAGTTTTTTTTTAATGTATGAATAGGTTTGCCCAGTTGAGATAATACTCTACACTATTCTCTATTCCTAAAATTATTTCATAAGCATTTTTCTATCATGACAAATTTCAAACATCAACAGTGTTGTACTTTATTTCAAACTGTTGTAACAATGTCCAAAAGCCACGAATATAGATTTCCAAAATGGAAATGCTTCCTGAAAAAGCAGCACCAATGGGCTGGAAACCAAGGCAAGGTTTCCCACGGGCAGGCTCCAGGAATCGAACCTGGGTCTCCAGCATGGCAGGTGAGAACTATGCCACTGAACCACCATTGTCCACCCTCCTCTGAGTCCTTTTAACCTTGATCTTCTTCTTTCAAAACAGCGTTTGGGGGGGTACTTTTAGGAAAAAAATATGGGCCAATAAGAAAATTAAATCAGCTACCACAGAAAACTGTAATTCATGTGTTAGCACATTGCCTTCTTGAGTTTTTAAATGTATGAATATGTTTACCCAGTTGAGATTATACCTCTTTATGCTATTGTCTATTCTTAACATTATTTCATAAGAATTTTTTCTATCATGACAAATTCTTCAAAAATATCATTTTCAATGGCTACCTAATATTTTTCTTCTTATGAATGAGCCATAAGTTTTTTGTTTTTGACCATTATCTTAGTGTAGACACTTACATTATTTCAACCTGCTATTACTGTAAATAAATTGTGATAACCATCTTCCTACAGAAATCTTTTTTCACATCTCAGTTTATTTCCTTACAACAGAATCCCAAACATGAAATTATTGGATCAAAAAGCATGAACATTTTTTAACCTCTTTTTTTTTTTTTTTTTTTTGCATGGGCAGGCACCGGGAATCAAACCCAGGTCTCCTGCATGGCAGGCGAGAACTCAGAACTCTACCTGCTGAGCCACCACTTCTTAACCACTTGACATGGACTTACCAGACTACTTCCCTGCAGATTTGAAACAATTTACACACAACTAAACTGTGAGAGTACACATCCCTCTGCACAGTTAATGCCCTTGTGAATTTACCTTTCACAACAACAACAACAAAGAAGAAGCCGGGGGAGAGAATATACATGCTAAGTCAGGGAACTGGTATCTCAGCTTCGTTTTTATTAGTTGATCACGAATTAGAATGAATATTTCCCCTTTATTATTTAGCAATTGGAACCCTGGCGTTTATCTTATCAATATGCATGCATATATATATATATATATATATAAGTACTTTTTCCTGTTTGTTTTAAATATTTTTCCAGTTTGCCTTTTAATATTATACTTTTTTAAAAGTCAGGTTTATTGAAGTATATTTTATATATAGTAAAATTAATCCCTTTTAGTGTAAAGTTCCATAAATTTTCATAAACTCATACAGTCAGGTAACCACAATCACAAATATAGAATATTTCTATCACATCTGGAAAGTGGTAAGCAAAATCATGGCCCACAGCCCCTTTTTTTTGGCCATTGATTTTTTTTTTAATTGTGAAAAATAACATGTATACAAAAAAGCAATGAATTTTAAAGCACACTTCAACAATTAGTTATAGAAAAGATTTCAGAGTTTGTTATGGCTTACAGTTCCACAATTTTAGGTTTTACCTTCCAGCTACTCCAAGATCCTAGAGACTAAAAGAAATATCAATATAACGATACAGCAATCATACTCATTTGTTAAATACTATCTTCTCTGTTATAACTCCACCTTTTCCTTCAGTCTTTCCCCCAGTCTTTATGGGTATTTGGGCTATGCCATTCTAACTTTCTTATGTTGGAAGGGGCTGTCAATAAAATGGGATATGGAGATGGAACTTGTTGATGTGTAGAAGTTGGCCCCTTTGGGTTTTAGGGCTTATCTGCTTCATGCCCCCATTATAGTATATCCTCCTTTCACTTCCAGCCCCTGGCAACCACTCTTCTCTTCTGGTTTTTGTTCCTATTTTTCTACTGTTTCTAGAATGTTATTTAAATGGAATCATGCAGAATATAGATTTTGGGTCTTCCCTTAATTAGCATAAATAATTAAGAGCTTTATCCATGTTATTGTGTATGTCAGTAATTTGTTCCTTTTTTTATTGTCCAGTAGTATTCCATGTGGGTATATACCACATTTTGTTTATCCATTTACTTGATAACAGGCATTTGGATTATTTCCAGTTTGGGGAGAAATGAATAAAGCCACCATGTACATTCACATACAGGTTTTTGTATGAATAAAATTTTTCATTTCTCTTGGGTACTTAGAAGTGGATTACTAGTTGTATGGTGAGCATATATTTAATTTCATAGAAACTGCAAACTTATTTTTTGAAGTGGCTGTATCATTTTGCATTCCCACCAGCAACGTATGAGGATTCTAGTCACTCCACATCTTTGGTAGCACCTGGTATTGCCAGTTTTGGGCTTTCGTTTTTTTCTCTTAGCCATTCTGATAGATGTGTAATGGGATTTCATTGTGACTTTAATTATTTAAAAAATTATAAATAAAACAAAATCTAACTCAAAAAGAAATCCAAAGAAATTACAGATTTTGTATATTCAAATGTATTGATCTTCTCATTTATGATCTTCATGTTGCTTTTTATTTTTCGCATGGGCAGACACTGGGAATTGAATCTGGGTCTCTGGCATGGCAGGTGAGAACTCTGCCTGCTGAGCCACTGTGGCCTACCTTCCTGTTGCTTTTTAGATAAGAAAGTTCTCTCCCAATGAAAAGTCAGAAGAAAATTCAGCTATATTTTTAAAATCTCACATCATCTTATCAGTTTTTTATATTTAATTTTTAAATAAACCTTATATTTAAAATGTTATTTTTAATGATTTGCTCTAAATAGCCACATTTTTAATCCACCTGAAAGGACATTTATTTATATAGTTCGTTGTAAAATGCTGCTGGGTATTCACTTTTTTTTCAAAAAAAGCTGGTCAACTTTTTCTGTAACCTTTATTGACTCATCTAGTCATCTGCTCTCCAGTTATTTGTGAAGCTTCCTTTATTAAATAATAGAGTCTGTTCCTAGGCAATCAGGTCTGCTCCATTTATCTATCCATCCATCCATTTAACAATTATTTCTTAAACGCTATGTGCCAGGCACTATTCTGGGTTCTGGGAATACAATAGTGAACTGTAAAATTAAAGCCCCTAATCTCTTGGGCCTTACATTCTAGTCAGGGAAGACGAATAATAATTAAAGAAACAAATAATTGTAGAATATTTGGGGTGATGCTAAATATTAAGAAGGAAAGTAAATCAGAGTGAGGAACATGTAATGTCAAGCAAGTGCCAGTTTGAATATGTTGGTCAGGCCAATCTCTCTGAGAGAGCAATATTTGAACAGAGACCTGAATGTAGTAAGGTAGTGAGACATGGAAAGTATCTAGAGGAAAAGCAGTCCAGGCAGTGGCTCCAGCAAATGCAAAGGCTCTGTGATAGAACTGAGTATAACACACTGGGGGGAAACAGCAAGGAGGCCATTGTGGATGAAGCTAAGTGATGGAGGTGGTGAGTGTAGGAGATGCATTGAGGAGAGCACCATGAAGGCATGGGTCATGTAAATCCTTCTAGACAATGGTAAAGACTTTGGCTTTACTCTAAATAAGAATGGTCTGTTGGAAAGCTATTGGAGGAATTTGAGCAGAGGGTGATCAGGCTTACATTTCAAAGAGGTCAGCCAGTCTAATAGGTGAGGGCATGGGGTAAGGATAGAGGAAGCAGGAGAAAAATGAAAGAGAATGCCGATTTGGGTGAGGGTTAAAATGGTGGAGGCAATTTTGTTGTTCAGATGTGGCCTCTCTCTCTTTAAGCCCAACTCTGCAAGTGAAATCATTGCCCTCTCCCCTACGTGGGACATGACATCCAGGGGTGAAAGTCTCCATGGTACCACGGGAGATGACTCCCACAGTAGATCCTGACCCTGCCACCATGGGATTAACAATGCCATCTTGACCAAAAGGGGAAAAAGAAGTGTAATAAGGTATCAGCGGCTGAGAGTTCAAATAGAATCAAGAGGCTACTCTGCAGGTCACTCCAACATAAGCTCCAGTTAGCCATTGCTACCTATCATTGCTGGCCAAACACCAGCCAAAATCATTCCTGTCAATCCTAAAGATCACCTAGGGCATTATATAAGATTCTACAAAGGTTCCATGCCTAGCGTTACTTTCCAGAAGCCTGCAACCTCCAGATGGGTCCCAGGACCAGATAAGTCCTGAAATGCAGAGGCACCAGCCTCTCCAGAACATCAACTACTTCCATCCCCCTAACCCATATTATCAACAGCCCCTTCCAGAATGAAAAAATTAGAACGGCCATAGCCCAAATACCCCTAAAGAGTGGGAGAAAGATCAAAGGGTGATTGTGGAGTTATACAGAGAAGGTAGGGTTTAACAAATGAGTATGATTACTGAACATTATATTGATATTTCTTTTAGTCTCTAGTATCTTAGAGCAGCTGGAAGTAAAAATCTAAACTTTGTGGAATTGTATCCCATACCAAACTCTGAAATCTGCTCTACAACTAATTGTTGTGATGTGCTTTGAAATTTATTCCTTTTTTGTATATATATTATTTTTCACAAAAAAAGAAAAAAGTCAATTGTGATGATAAATACACAACTATATGAAAAAAAGCTAAAAAAAAAATGATGGCAGCAGTGAGGGGTCATATGTGGAGATGTGGTCAGATTCTGGGGACTTGAGGGGAGAATTGTTTCCTTGCCTTGTCCAGCTTCTAGAAGCTGCCTGCATTCCTTAGCTCATGGCCTCAAATCACTCCGACCTCTGCTTCCATTGTCACAACTCTTCTTTCACTCTGATCCTTCTGCCTCACTCTTATAAAGACCCCGCATTAACATTGGGCCCACCTGGAAACTCCAAGATCCTTAACTTAATCATACCTACAAAATCCCTTTTGCCATGTCAAGTAACATTCACAGGTCACAATTTAGGACATGGACATCTTGGGGAGGCATTATTCTGTGTACCACATAGATAATCTTTAAAACTATGGAGGTGGACTGATTTATTTAGGAGATGTATTGATGGGGGATAAAAGATCCTAGAGAATCAGCCTTGGAAAGGGATTTTTTTGGGGGGGAGGGGAGTGGTGCATGGGCTGGGAATCAAAATTGGGTCTCCCGCATGACAGGGGAGCATTCTACCACGGGATTTTAATTATTGTGATTATACAATATGTTTTTACATATGGTAAAATAAGCTTCCCTCATTATTTAAATTTCTCCTGTTACTCTGAGCAGGGCTTTTTTATGTGTGTGAGATTAATTTTAAATAGTTTTTCCAAGTTTCAAAAAAATAAAAATCTAACAGGGGTTACACCAAATCCATAAAATAAATTGGGGAAAATTGTTATTGTTATGAGTGCCTTCTCAGGACCATATGTAGATTCCTTTATTAAAGTCTTGTATATTTCTTAATAAAGTTTGTCCTTTTTAATAATATGTTTTCTCCATTTTTTTTTGCATGGGCAGGCACCGGGAATCAAACCCGGGTCTCCAGCATAGCAGGTGAGAACTCTACCTGCTGAGCCACCATGGCCTGCCCTCCTCATTTTTCTTGATTTTCATCTTCTAACTGTTAAAAAGTTACTAATTCTGGTGATGATATTAGGTCTAGCAGACCTTTTAATTTTTTTTAAAAAGGCCTGAGAGAATCCCAGCAGAATCCAGGTGTTGGAAAGCTCCTCTCCCGCCCCTGCCATGACCATGGAGATCAGGGCACCTGAAACTGAGGTGCCCCACCTTCAACTTCTCCCTAAATCTCATGCCCAGTCCCAAGTTGTTGCCATAGAGACCAGGTGCCTAGAAACCTGATGGCCAGAAAGCCCCTCCCCCGAGATTTCCCAAAGGTCAAATACCCCATCTAGGACCATGGCTGGGCCAGACGCCTTGGTGCAGGAACAGTCTCTGATCTTCTCAACTCCATCCACCCCCCAGGCCCCTTACCCCCGAGGGGCCAACAGGGATTTCTCTGCTCCCTGGCATTCCAACCTGGTTACGGGCTTCACACTTTTTAAAGTTACTGCACTTCTCTTACTACAACAGGGGAACTCGTCTCAGAGAGTTCTGAAATCCTAAGGCAAATCTGTACTAATCCTGCCTTAGCCATTCAGCAAGAATCATGATGATCCCCGCATGTGTTGAGAACAGAATACCAGAAAGGGAAAGGCGAATAATCACAGATAAATTATCTGCAGGGTACATCCAGGCACAATCTCCTCAATCACACAGCCCATTGTTTTAGACTGGCATCATCAACAGGCAGTTCAGGTGGTGTGGGGTGACTCCAGATTGCCCAAAGGATATCCATGAACAGTTTATAGTACCTGTGATCCAAGGAATAGAGTTTCAAAGATGCTTCCCCACTGAATGAGTTGGGCAAAATGATATATTTGTTTTTGAAAAAGTAATATAAACCTATGTTGTTTTTTTTTTAAAAAAAAAGCATGAAGAGTGTACAGAGAAAGTTTTAAAGGGCGGGGAGGCTAGGTGCAGACATAAATGCATTATGTATGCATGGAATATTTCTGGAACGATGTTTAAGCAATTATTTATGGTGGTTGCTGCTATAGAGGGAAACTACAAGAGTCTAAGGTAAGAGGAAAACCAGAACAACTTACTTTTCCCTTATTCTTTTGTACTTTTTACATTTTTTATCATGTGCCTGTAATAATTTTTTAGTTATAACAAGTTCATTAAAAACAACATTAATATGGCATTTGTTTCCATCCCTCACGGAAACCTCCTTGCAGCTGTGACTGCAGAGGAATTAGCCAGCGAACTTCAGTTGTAGCCAGAGTGAAACATAGTGTACCCAAACTTTGCTGCTAAGACAGGAGGACTTAGAGCTCCCTCCTAGAAATGGAACTATAGCCTTCCCTGATAAAGGCTGGGGAGAGTGCAGTCTCAGGTGCTCAGCCCACTGACAGACATGAGATAAGTTACTTAACCAGTCTGAGCCTCACTTTCTTTCTTCATCTGTGAAATGGGAAAAATAAAATCTGTTCGTAGATTTTAAATGACAGAGAGGGCTTTCGAGTGTATAAAAGAGCACTCCCAATTACTTTGGTTTTAGTTAATATTCATTATATTAAAGGTTTACATTTTTTAACCTGGTATTTTTTAAGCCACTAAGCACAATATACAGATAATATTTTTATATTTATATTTTTATTCTATGATATATTAGAACTCATCTTTTTATAAATCATATGGAATAAGTTTCACTCACTTTTTGATTAATGTTCATTCAGTTCACTCTTAAATTTAATGAATGAGAATTTCCTAATCAATACCTCCTACATAATTAATCAGAATCCTTTAGACATTTCAACCCACAAATATGAATTTATTCTTATTTCTCTCAAACACTTCACAATGCAGACTATGTGAGAGTTATCTCACAAACAAAATCTTTCTGAGAGCTTAGACAATTCTCCTTTATCTAACAAATCAGACACAAATATAACCATCACATTCTCTTATGCATATCAACATCTCTTTAAAAATCACAAACATTAGAAAACAGCACGAAGATTTAAAAAAAAAAACAAACTTTTTACCAAACAGTTTACACAAAGATATTGCTATGACAGATAAAAAAGTTTTAATACTTTTCTGGGGTTTTACTCACCTACCATCCTATGTCAACTAAGATTATTCAATTGAAAACAAATCAGGTTTTGAACCCATTTCTTCAACTATTATTTCACCCCACTTTGTTTTATAATTTTACATGTTTATTGACCTCCATCCTGTGGCATTTTATTGACTACGTAAGGATTAAATATGATAATATATATAAATAGACTTCCTTTCCTCCTGTTCAGAACAGCAAAGATACTCAGTAATCACAGATTCTTAGAGTAATAAAGGAAGTAGAGGCAGAGGCTGAAAATAGCCTCCCAATATTGGCATCCGTTCTTTCTTAAAATAGAATTCAAAATTTTCTCTGGGCACAGTAAACTATTATGTACCCCCCAAAAGCCATGTCCTTTAATCCTCATTCAATATTGCTGGGTAGAATCTTTGTGATTGTTTCCGCAGAGATGTGACCCATCCAGTTGTGGGAACTTTTGATTAGATGGTTTCCATGGAAACATGTCTTCACCCATTCAAGGTGGGGTTGCTTACTGGAGCACTTTTAGGTGAAACCATTTTGGTAAAAGCTCAGAGCAACCAGAGCCACCAGAACTGCCAGAGCCAACAGAATGCACAGAGCCCTGGGTAAGCCATTGAAGAGAAACCTAGCAGATCGTGCCATGTGCCTTCCCAGCTGAAAGAGAAACCCTGAATGTCATCGGCCTTCTTGAACCAAGGTATCTTTTCCTGGATGCCTTAGATTGGACATTTTTATAGGCTTGCCTTAATTTGGACATTTTCATGGCCTTAGAACAGTAAACTTGCAACTTAATAAATTCACCTTTTTTAAAGCCAATCTGTTTCTAGTATATCACTTTCTGGCAGCTTGCAACCTAAAACACACCCAGATAAAAGACATTTCCCAGCTTCCCTTGCGGCTGGATCTGGCCATGTGATTAAGTTCTGGCCAATCAGGTGTAAGCAGAAAAGATAGGTAGAAGTCTCTTTAAAAGGACAGGAGGGGCACACTCTCCTACTTCTCTCCCACCGTCCAGTTGCTTCAAATGGGGAGCCCCAGCAGACATCAAATGCCATAGGCCAAGAATGGCAGAACAGAAAGCTGGAAAGAGCTTCAGTTACTGATGACTGTGGAGCATCATGCAACTCTGGACTGACTCCATACAGATTTATATGTATTTGGAAAATAAAGTTCCAACCAGTTTAAGCTGCTATTTTTCTTAACTGGAGTTAATCCTGACACATCTTTTATATTGTACTGTCCAAACTTCCTCAATACCAGACCCCTATAATTTGAGCTAGAAGACCAAAAATGTCACATATATGAGATAAATGGACACATTCTTAGTAAAATACCTATTTGCCGCATTGGGTGGTAGGTTTACAGGTATTAGATTTTTCTTTCATAATATTTTACAGGTGAATTAGGGCTCAGTAGTATGATTAAATCATTTATTTAAAGAATATCCAAATGACCCCAGCCAATATTAAAAATAAAATAAAATAAAATAACATGAATCCATGCTTCCTGCCCCACATCAGGCTCTGAATAAGGTGTGGACACCTCCTATGTGTATATGAGGCAAGCCCAGGGCTCTTGACAGAGGTAATTTGAGTTTTGTGGGTACCATCCTGCTGCTCCTCACCTCTGGGCTGTCCTGGCCTTTGGTACCCCACCCCCAGACACCTAACACTACCAGTCGGTCTTTCCTCAACTATTGTTCCCCACAAAGCTTTGAAGAAACATAACAAGAAGCTGGAGTTTTCCTTTCATTTAGCACTTAAAATATTTGGAATTGTATGGGATGACTCAATTCCAGGAAACTTCAAGTGGCCTTTGACACTTGTTCATTGAAGTGTTGCAAAAAGACACCAGGGTCTTAAGGAAAGATATGAGCAAGCCAACTGGTAGGAGGTGAGGACAAAATGTAACTTCAAGAGTATCTCTTTCAGTCCCTTGTGGTTTGCAACATTGGTCTTCTCTGCCCTACTCCACACTGCTATCTTGAGTGGAACCTCTGTGTACTTGGCTCCAGAAAAGCGCTACTTCCCTGCCACTGACTTCCCCATAGCAACCGGCTCATATCCTCCTCCGAATTCTATTTACGAACCTTGGTATATGTGCTTTTTTGTGGGTGTCTGTTTAATTATAAACTAATTTGAATCCTTTGAAGGGAATATTTATTAAATGCTTATTAAAGCCTCTATATTAAATGTCATATCATTACTCCTTTTATCCATCCTTTGAGATAAACACTGGGAGGCCCATTTAATAGATGAGAAAACTTCATGTCAGAGGTTAAGAATCTTGCCCATGCAGCCCCAAACGAGTATGTATGTGAGTTAATCCCAGATTCGCGCCATCTTCACGACTGTCTGCCTCAATCATGCCAGAAAGAAACTGGAATATAAATATCATGTTACCAGCAAAATGGAAAGATCATCACCTTTGGAATCAGGCAGACCTGTGTGTAATGCCACTTGGTTATTTCCTAGCAAGGTGACCTTGGGCAATTTATTTCAACTTGGTTCTCTCCTCTGTAAAATGGGAATTAAAATAGTACCTACCCGATGGGATTGTCAAGAGAATGTAATAAGGAGCCTGGTACATGCTAAATTCAGGATGAATATTGGCAATGGTAGCTTTTCAAAATTAATATTAATCTTCAAGATGATTAACGAGCATTTAGCCTATTCCAAGCCCTAGGAGTTCTAATTGCCTCTAACATGGCATTGAAGAAACGGAAATTCATTCCTTCTACAGATGTTTATTGAATGATACTCTGTCCCCAGGCAGAGTTCTAGGGACAGGGGAGACAGGAGCTTACATTCTAGTGCAGTGCAACAGGGGTACGGGGAATAAGAAGTGATAGTAAATGTAACAAATAAGTTAATTATATGGTATATTAGAATAAGTGCCATGATGCAGGGGTTGGGGTGAAGGAGAGAACGGAGGAACAAATTACAGTATTATACAGAGAAGTCACGGCACTGAGAAGGAAAGATTAGAACAAAGCCTTGAAAGAAGTGCAGGAGTCAATCAAACACATCTAAGATAAGAAAAAGGTGGATTTACTGTGACGCTAGTGAAGTTCAAATGTCAAGTCCCCTAACATGCAGGGGCCCCTTCCAGCCCTTGCATCTGGTTTTAGACTCTTGACTTTTTTTAAGACTTTTTAACTAGGTTCCAGCAGAATCGCATACCTTTCAGGATTTACCCTTGGGGACAACTTCCGGCAGAAGCAGCAGTCAGAGCAGAGGCTGTGAGGTGAGTCCACCTGCAGGGCTCAAGGAACAGTAAGATTCCCATGGTAAGGGCAGAGTGACCAAGAGAGTAGGGGAGAGGCAGATCACGTCAAGTCTCCAGGGCCACTGTGTGGACTTTGCTTTTATGTGAAGCCAGTGGGTGGTTGCAAGCAGAGGTAGGACATGATCCGACTTATCTTTACAAGCATTGCTTTGCCTGGTGTATTGAGATCAGACGAAAGAGCAAGGGCAGAAAAAAGGGCAATGGTTGGGGGGCCACGGTGGTAATCCGAGGAGATATGATGGCAGCCTGGGCCAGCATAGAGGCAGCGAGAGTGGTGAGAAGTGGCTGGATTCTGAACATATTTTTGTGTGAGTGGTTTTTTGTTTTGTTTTTCGCATGGGTAGGCACTGGGAATCAAACCCCAGTCTCCGACATCACAGGCAGGAATTCTGCCACTGAGCCACCATCGCACCGCCCTCTGCACATATTTTGAAGGTCAAGTTAATGTAATTTCCTGATGGATCACATGTAGGCTGTGAAGGAGAGAGGAGTGTTTACAGCAGTAAAGCTGCAAGAGATCACCAAGGAAGTGAGCGTGGAGGAGGGAAAAGGACAAAGTTCTGAAGTGGGAGGCGTGCCAACTTTTCAACCAGAGACTCTGGAAATATCAGCCTTATATTTGAGTGAAGTAATTCTTTTAGATAAGGACATATATGAGATTTAATTCCTCCAACCTTCACTTGTAATTTAATTGTACAGATTGTTTTATGAAATTAAATATAAACTAAGATATGTATGAGGGTTAATCTTCCTCCCCCCACTCTGTGAAGTTCAACTTTGAGATGTATTTTATTAGGCTAAAGTAAGAGGCATCAGAATTGGAGTCTATAGAGAATGGTTTTAGTCCCAGCTTCATTGATAATAAGACTGTGGTCAAGTCCTTTAAATCTCCAGCCCTCATTTTCCTCATGAATAGGTTAAGAGTTGGAACAAACGCCCCTTCCCATTCTATGTTTTTATTATTCTTTTTAAGATGAGGCTGTAAGTGATTTAGACGGTGAATAAAGAAGTATTTGCAAAGTCCCCTTGGGGGAATGTGGAGAAAAGGGGGAAATATTCAACTTCCCCATTTGGAGAATTTCTGATACTTTTGCAAGCAGTGGGGACAACCAAATCAATAGGCCAAGTTACTTGATCTTGGGGGACTCCTTCTATAAAACTTATTCCTGCAAAGGATAGGCTAAGCCTACTTAAAATTAGACCTAAGAGTCACCCCAAAGTACAGTACTGTACTGTCTTGACTACTATAGCCTTGTAGTAAGTTTCTAAATAGGGAAGTGTGAGTTCTCCAATTTTGTTCTTTTTCAAGATTGTTTCGGCTATTCTGAGTGCCTTAAATTTCCATATCAATTTTTGAATCAGCTTGTCCATGTTTGCAAAAAAATAAGTCAGCTTGCCTGGGAATGCACTGAATGTGTAGACCAACATGGGGAGTGTTGTCATCTTAACAACATTAACTCTTCTGATTCACAAACATCAACATTTTTCTGTAGTTTCTTTCAATATTTTGTGTTTTTCAGTGTACAAGACTTGTACTTCTTTTGTTAAATTCTTTTTTAAATTTTTGACTATGCGCTCAAACAAATGGACACTCTCCCCTAAACACACACTCACACCCACACACACACTGGCCCATAGTTAATACATGCCTGTGGTCATTATAGTGATGCTAAAAAAGCATCCCCGTTGGACATGACCATATATACACTGGGAAGAAGCCAGAGCTTGATTTCCCCATGTGAAGACATGGCTGTTCAAGTTCTTATGAAGCAGCACTGCCCAATAGAACTTTCTGTGGTGATGGAGATGGTCTACTTATTTGCATTGTCCAATGCAGTAGCCACTGGCCACAGGTGGTTATTGAGCACTTGCACTGCGGTTAATGCAACCGAGGAACTGAAGTTTTAATTTTATTTCATTTTAATTAATTTAAATCACCACCTGTGGCTAGTGGCTACCATACTGAATAAGCATAGCTATAAAGAGTCAGGGATTAAAATGGAATTCAAAGCTAGGTCATATATACTACCCCCCAATTTTTTTTAAGCCAACACTTGCTGAGTCCTTACTATGTGGCAGTAATTATCCTATGAACTTTCTTAGATTATCTCATTTAATATTCACCATGAAATAGGCACTGAAACTGGCTTAGAGAGGTTTAGTTACTTATCACAGTTCACTAATGGTTTGCAGGTGGCAAATCCAGGATTTAAACCTAGGTACCCTTGCCTCCTAAACCTGAGCCTATAACCAATATGCTATACCAATAAATATTTTATTGAATAGATTACCATCTCCAAAACAGGTTATAATGTACTGATGCTTTTCAAAGATTTGCCCCCTCACATGCCCTCTCTAGCTACCAGTTTCATCTACTCCAGTCATACTCAAACTCAGGGAAGTATCAGAATCACCTAGCCCTAGACCATATCCTACCTTAATGTGCTTCAATAACTTCCTTGGTGTTTCTGATATATGCCAATATTTCAGAACTATGGAGTTGGTTAGAATTAAGTTGAGCTGCAATAAACAGGAACAGTGCCATAAACAAGGTAGAAGTTTATTTTTCCCATTCATTAAGAATCCCAGGATTCTTGTTTTTTTCTTTTTTAATTTTTTTTATTAATTTTTAAATTTTTAAAAAAATACAAGAAAGAAACACAAATATTCTTAACATATGATCATTACGTTCTACATATATAATCAGTAATTCACAATATCATCACATAGTTGCATATTCATCATCATGATCATTTCTTAGAACATTTGCATCAATTCAGAAAAAGAAATAAAAACACAACAGAAAAACAAATAAGATGAAAGCAGGAAAAAAAAATTATACATACCATACCCTTACCCCTCCCTTTCATTGATCACTAGAATTTCAAACTAAATTTATTTTAACATTTATTTCCCCTATTATTTATTTTTATTCCATATGTTCTACTCATCTGTTGACAAGGTAGATAAAAGGAACATTAGACACCAGGTTTTCACAATCACACAGTCACATTGTGAAAGCTATATCATTATGCAATCATCAAGAAACATGGCTACTGGAACACAGCTCTACATTTTCAGGCAGTTC
>PVIY010011086.1:0-66521 GCA_004026745.1 Myrmecophaga tridactyla | reverse complement strand
AAATAAAAAAGATAAGATGCCAGATTCAAGAAACACCTTCTCAGTAATAACCTTGAATATTAATGGACCAAACTTATCAACTAAAAGAAACAGATTGGCAGAATGGATTAAGAAATACAATCCAGCTATATGTTGCTTACAAGAGACTCATCTTAGACACAAGGATGCAAATAGATTGAAAGTGAAAGAATGGAAAAAGATTTTCCACGCAAGTTTTAACCAAAAGAAAGCAGGAGTAGCTATACTAATATAAGACAAAATAGACTTAAAATGTAGAGACATGACAAGAGACAAAGAAGGATACTATATGCTAATTAAAGGGTCAATTCACAAAGAAGGTACAACAATCATCAATGTTTATGCTCCCAGTCAAGGACCTCCAAAGCACATGAGACAGACATTGGCAAAACCGAAGGGAGTGATAGGTGTTTCAACAATAATCGTAGGAGACTTCAATACACCACTCGTCTCTACAGATAGAACAACCAGACAGAAGATCAACAAGGAAATAAAGAAGTTAAATAACTTGACAAATGATTTAGAGCTAGCAGACATATATAGGTCATTGCTCCCCAAAATACAAGGGTATACATTCTTCTCTAGTGCTCATGGGACATTCTCCAGGATAGATCATATGGTGGGACAAAAAAAAAGGTCTTTATAAATGTAAAAACACTGAACTTATTCAAAGCACTTTCTTTGATCACAATGGAATGAAGCTGGATCTCAATAACCATCAAAGAACAAGAACAGTCACAAATATATGGAGATTAAATAATACTTTCTTAAACAACCAGTGGGTCAAAGAAAAAATTGCTAGAGAAATCAGTAGCTATCTGGAGACAAATGAAAATGAGAATACACCTTATCAGAACTTATGGGATGTGGCAAAGGCTGTGCTGAGAGGGAAATTTATTGCCCAAAATGCCTGTATTAAAATTGTCTTATTTAGAGTTTTGATATTTTACTGAATAGTTTTATTTTTAGGTTATTTTTAGGTTAAATAATATACACTCCTATCCTATTAGAAATAATAATTTAATTTAATGCCCCACAGATTTTACTCAAACAATATAAGATCTATTCACCTAAGTACTCTTTTATATAATAGAAAATACACATTTAGGGATATGCTTGTCTTTGTGTGTGTATTTAAATACAAGTGTATCCTGTGTATTGGGGATGGGGTCACAAGCAGAGTTAGGGCGAAATTCCTAAGTTTTGATTTAACACCTTTTATTTCCCAGAACACTACACACAAGTACCACACAGTTGCACATGCACATGCAACAGAAAACCTGGTAATTGGTGATTGCATAAAAATATCCACATTGGATAACCTTAAAAATTCTATTTTTAAAAGTACATCATGTTCACCACTCGGTCAGCTAGGCCAACACCTCTATTAATTTTGAAATTATATTACAAGTATTCTATAATATGCATGAAAACATATGGCCTTTGGTAGTCTTGATCAGTGGTTCTCAGACTGGAAACCTGCCCCTAGTATCACTGACAGAAATAAATGTAGAAAAGCAGAAGAGGATTTGGAAACAAGGTAACTGAGTTTATATCTGGTATAGTGGAAATAGACCTGGTTTTCAAGGCTGGCAAACTATATTTGATTCTTGTTTATGCTAAAAGTTATTTTTTTTTTTGACTGTCATGGTCAGGTTCATGTGTCAACTTGGCCAGGTGGTGGTACCCATTTGTCTGGTTGGGCAAGTGCTAACCTGTCTGTTGCTATGAGGACATTTCATAGAATTAAATCATGATCACATCGGCTACATCCATAGCTGATTCTATTTGTAATCACTGCAGGGAGTGTCTTCTGCAGTGAGTGACATTTAATTTAATGAGTGGAAGTCTACTAAGGAAGATGCAGAAGAGACAGTCTCTGTTTCTGCTTCAGTCAGCAACTTCTGCTGTGAAGTTCTTCCAGACCCTCGATCAGAGTCATCAGCTTCACAGCCTCTGCTATGGATTTTTTTACATTTTTTAATTTTTTTTTTTTTTTACATGGGCAGGCACCAGGAATCGAACCCGGGTCCTTGGGCACAGCAGGCAAGCGTTCTTACCTGCCGAGCCACCGTGGCCCGCCCTGCGCTATGGATTTTGAACTCTAGGTTCCCATGGTTGTATGAGACACTTTTATGAATTTTATATTTATAGATATTTCCTGTTGATTCTATTTCTCTAGAGACCCCTAACTAATACAGCTTGGTATGAGGAGTGGTTGTTAGGAAACAGAATCTTAAAAATGGGTTTTTATGATTGGTTTTCTACTCTGACTGGAGTCAAAGGCACTAAGTACTCTGATTCCCATAATCAGAATGATACTGCCAAACCATTGGGTGAGTTGGCAAAGGAGATAGTTAAAATATCACCGTTCGATTCTTCTAAAGCTTCGCTTTATGAAATTAGGCTCTGGGGGATAATGTTTTTGACACCTTTATGGACTTTTGTGGAAATAAGAGGTGTGGAGTTGTTGGCTGGTTGTTGTTAGGTACACTGTATATATGAATGAATGAAAGGGATGGGCCTAAGTCTTCAAATGAGAAGCTTAAGCACCGTCTGATAGATGCAAACATTTCTATGAGTGTACTGAAGGAAAATCTTATTTCCTGTAGCCATAGAGTTGAAATCTCTGAAAATCATACTCAGAATTTTATTGTTAGAGTAGCAACTTTGTAACATAAACTGAAATCTCAATCTTGCATGGTGCCTGTTATTAAAGTGAGGGCATTGATTGTAAAGGAATGGGACCCTGAAAATGGGATGATGACATATGGATTAATAATTATGTCGGTGGCAAGGTTGAAACCCTAGGTCATGCTGAATCTTCTCTAGATAACCCTGTCATAGTCTGCCATAAGGACACAGCCACCCCACCTCCAGACTGCTCTGAGGAGTTGGTCACCCAACCTCCACCTAAAGGGATTATCCCTAGAGTGATTAATCCTGTTTCACCAGATGAAACTGCAAATGGATACCCTGAAGCAAATGGCTTGGAAGACACTTCTAATTCTTTTCATGATCCACCCTCAAAACCCCCCATTTCTTCCAGACCTATAACTAAATTAAAGTCCCAACATGTCCCTAAAGGTGAGGTACAAAGTATCACACATGAGGAGTTATGTTATACTCCAAAAGAACTGTGTCAGTTTTCTAATTAATATAGACAGAAATCAGGGGAATATGTGTGGCAATGGATTTTAAGGGTGTGGTATAATGGTGGGAGAAATATAAGGCTGGATCAGGCTGAATTTATTGATATGGGCCCTCTAAGCAGAGATTCTGCTTTCACAATATAGCTTAAGGGGTTAGAAAAGGCATTAACAGTTTATTTGGATGGTTGGCTGAAACATGGATCAAAAGGTGGCCGACATTACCTGAGGTTGAAATGCCAGAACTGCCCTGGTATAATGTAGATGAGGGGATCCAGAGACTTAGAGAGATTGGAATGTTAGAGTGGGTTTATCATGAAAAGCCTGCTCTTACACCCCAGGAATGTCCAGGAAAGTAAATTTGTGAGGCTAGCACCATCATCCTCGAAGAACTCTGTAGTTGCACTTCTCTGTAGGCCAGATATTTCTGAGGGAACTGCTGTCACTGAGCTGCAATCCTTAAACACAATGGGGATGACGGGGTCCCAACTTGGCAGAAGCCAGGTGGCAGCACCCAATTACCAAAGACAAGGTGTCTATCATAACAGACAGCAAACTCAAAGCAGGAGTCATAATAATCTGACTCACACAGAATTGTGGCATTGGCTAGTAAATTATGGGGTTCCTAGAAGTATAATATATGGGCAGTGTAATAAATTACTGTTTGAGTTGTTTAAACAAAGTAATTCTAGGTCAAGTGAACAGAAGTCTAAGTTGAATTACAAAAACAAAATTGTCACGGCCCCTTAATCAATTTCCAGACTTCAGACAGTATATAGATCCAGAGCCCCTTGAATGAGGGGGAGACCAGGTCTCTTTGGGAGAGAACCCTGTTACACTGCCATACTTTTATACCACTAATCTTCCTCCAAGCCTACCACCAGGAGATGAAAGGCCTTTTACTAGGGTAACTGTGCATTGGGGAAAAGGAAATGATCAGATATTTCAGGGATTATTAAACATTGGTTCAGAAGTAACATTAATTCCAGGGGAACCAAAATATCACCCTGGTCTACCAGTCAGAGTGGGACCTTATGGAGGTCAAGTATATGAATAAACCTTTCTGAATGGGTTAAAAACATGGAAATATTTGCATCCCATGTTAATATCCACCAGAGGGTGACTTCAGCAGAGGAAAGTATTAATAATCAAGTGGATAAGATGACCTGTTCTGTGGATACCAGTCAGCCTCTTTCCCCAGCAATACCTGTTATTGCCCAATGGGCTCATGAACAAAGTGGTCATGGTGGTAGGGATGGAGTTTATACATGGGTCAAGCAACGTTGACTTCCACTCAACAAGGCTGACCTGGCTACAGTCACAGCTGAGTGCCCAATTTGCCAGCAGCAGAGACCCACATTCAGCTACCAATATAACACCATTCTCCAAGGTGACCAGCTGGCTAAATGGTGGTAAGTTGATTACATTGGACCACTTCCTTCGTTGAAGGGGCAACAATGTGTTCTAACTGGAATAAATGCATACTCTGGATATGGGTTCCTGTCATTGCCCAATGGGCTCATGAACAAAATGGTCATGTTAGTAGGGATGGAGGTTATACATGGGCTCAGCAACATGGACTTCCACTCATCAAGGTTGACCTGGTGGAAACTTGACTGGCTCTGGCCAGTGCTGAGTGCCCAATCTGCCAGCAGCAGAGACCCAAACTCAGCCCCCGATATAGCACCATTTCCCGAGGTGACCAGGGAATGGCTACATGTTGACAGGTTGATTACGTTGGACCACTCTCTTCATAGATGGGGCAGCAATTCATTCTAACTGTATAATGAAGTGCAGGAATGGGCATGTGCTCATGGAATTCTCTGGTCTTACCATGTTTCCCGTCATCCAGAAGCAGATGGATTGATAGAACCATGGGCTAGACTTTTGAAAATTCAATTATGGTGCAAACTACGTGCTAATACCTTGAAGGGCTGGGGTAATGTTCTCCAAGAAGCTGTGTATGCTTTGAATCAGCATGCACAGTATGGCAGTGTTTCTCCTATAGCCAGGATCCATGGGTCCAGGAACCAAGGGGTGGAAATAGGAGTGACATCACTCATTATTACCCCTAGTGATCCACTTGGAACATGTTTCCTTCCTGTCATTGCGACTTTGTGCCCTGCTGTCTACAGGTTTTAGTTTCAAAAAGAGGAGTGCTTCCACCAGGAGAAACTGCAATAATTTAATTGAACTGGAATCTAAGACTGCCACCTGGTCACTTTGGGCTACTTATGCCCCTAGACCAACAAGCCAAGAAGGGGGTTACATTATGAGCATGGGTGAATGACCCTGACTGTTGGGGGAAATGGGACTACAACTACACAGTGGAGGTAAAGAAGAGTTTTCCTGGAATATAGAAGATCCCCTGGGGCGTCTTTTAGTACTACCATGCCCTGTGATTAAAATCAATGGAAAACTTCAACAACCCAATCCAGGCAGGACTACCAATGGCTCTGAAACTTTAGGAATGAAAATTTGGGTCACCCCACCAGGCAAAGAACCATGTCCAGCTGAAGTGCCTGCTGAGGGTAAAGGAAATATGGAATGGGTAGTGGAAGATGATAATGATAAATATGAGCTATGACCACATGATCAGTTACAGAAACGAGGACTGCAATGATTTTTTGTTCATGCTATAGTGTTTAAATTGTAAGATATCAAGTTTAAGAATGAATATTACCCAAGGATTTGCACCTTATTCTGGGGAGATTTAATGTATTTCCAGTTGTATGCAGGATAGTTAAGTATTGTTAGGCAAAGAAAAAATTGTGTCTTATTGTTTTCTATTTAGAAATTAAGTATTGTTTAAGGTGATGTATATAGCTGTCAAGTTGACAAGGAGTGGACTGTCATGGTCTGGTTCATGTGTCAACTTGGCCAGGTGGTGGTACCTGTTTGTCTGGAAGGGCAAGTGCTGGTTTGTCTGTTGCTATGAGGACATTTCATAGAATTAAATCATGATCACGTCAGTTGCATCCATGGCTGATTCCACTTGTAATCAACCAAGGGAAGTGTCTTCTGCAATGAGTGACGTTTAATCTAATCAATGGAAGTCTTTAAAGAAGAATTCAGAAGAGACTGGTTCAGAAGAGAGACTGGTCTCTCTACCTGCTTCAGTCAGTGAGCCTCTCCTGTGGAGTTCATCCAGACCCTCCATTGGAGTCAGCAACTTCACAACTAGTTAAATGAGACACTTTTATAATTTTTTTTATTTATGGATACTTCCTATTGATTCTGTTTCTCTAGTGAACCCTAAATAATACATTGACCTTGGTAAGATCACCCCTCTGCTCTGCCTCAGTTTCCTCATGTATAGAATGGGAGTATTACTTTAGATTATATTTTATTTGTATTCCTTATCTGTACCCTTTTCTTGCACCATAAGCTCATAAAGTCATAAAATGCTTAGTTCTTGTAAATGTTTAAATGCTTTTTGTATCTTGACTTTAAAGTCTGAATAAAACCAGAAGTCATATATTTTGATAACTTTATTAGATAAAAATCAGAATGATCATAAAAAAGTAAACCTGGATGAGGAAATCACTTGCTAAACAATGCTGATACAAATTGGACTTGCTGGGGTGTGAGTGTGAATGAATGTGCATTTTTAAGTGACTCCTCCAAGAGGTACATCCTGAACACAACCCTCATTTACTGTCTAAATATTAACAGACCAGGGAAAAGTGTGAAGTTTCATTGAAGCACAGTGGAGTGGTGCTGTCCGTTTAACTTGCGTGTACTTGTGTGTAACATTTTGTGTAGATAGTACAACCCAGGTATACTAAGGAGTGGCCCATGAGCATAATTGGTTCTCTTTGGACATGACTTGTACAGGTGCTGATTTTTCATCAAAGTAACAGAGTATATGTAAGAGCTCATAACAAGTAACAATTCCCTCTCCATCCTAAACCTAGACTTTGCCTTTAACCTTTTCCTTTTGAGTTTTTGTGGTTGATACAAGCTTAGCCAATATCTCTCATTTACCAATTTGTCAAATTGAAGACATTAAGACCTTCCTTCCTACCACCCACTTTTGGTCAAGTACACTTTTGTTTTTGATTATCAAGGTTTGTAAAATTTACATTCTGACTTACACTTTTTGTTAGGTCTTTTGTCTCTGAGAAATTTCTGAAAGTTGCAAATTAATAAAGAGCTTTTCCATGAAAAACAAAAAATGAGTGTGTCAAAATACACTTTTCTGTTCATGTGGGAGACACAGGTCTAATTCCCGGACCATGCACGCCCCCCCAAAAAAATTAACATACACAACTTCTAAAGCACTTTAAAATTTTGTGTCAATTATTTATGATTGGTCAGAGATTACATTTAATGAACAATTGGCTACATTGTTTTCCATTTGTCTCTGACCTTTTAATACATGAGTCAGTTGCATTGGCATGATTAAATTCTGAAGGATAATCAATAATAAGTGGAAAGTGCTAATGAATCTACTATGTATCCCATTAGGTATTTTGCTAGTTCAATGAATTTAAAATAATATGGTTAATGATTTTATTTAATATCAGGAAATCTTAGTAAGTAAGTAAGTGAGCAAGCAAGCAATATGTATTCTCAAGAGCTACCTCAAGTTCGGTTAAGTCCCATTTTGTGTGTGTGTATATTTCCCTATTTGTGGTAGTTTATAGGACTGTTTGTTTTATTACCTATCAGTGATTGACAGTATTGTCCACAGTTCAGGGATATCCTATATAGCTCTGTGTTCTTGACATTTAGCACAAGGCTAGGAAATAAGCAACTTTCAAAATATGCTGACTAAACTAAATTTCAAATTTTGCTTATGATAATTTCTGACAGAAATTATTTTCTGTAATTGTCCTTCCAAAACTGATGGAATCTCAGGATGATGCAAGTTTGGGTTGAAAATAACATTGAATATCATTAGGTTTCTATACAAAGCCTTCCACTGGTATCTCAAATAGATCCTTGCATTCTCCCACTAAAGAGAGATTATTGATTTGAAATCCCTCATGCTGTATTTTAAAGTAACTAGAATGTTTAAGGAAAACTAGTGTGTTTAGGGAAAAGCAGTTTTAAATTATAGTATTAATGTTCTAAACATTCCATGCCATTTTCTCTGAATGATCTCATATTAGTCATGAGAGATGTGGAGCATCTTCCTGTAAAGCCTTTAAGACCTCTATATGAAGAACATCAAAACAGGAAAGTAGGAAGAATTGAAGCCTCTTATTATCCCACCCTACTTTCCAATTTTGGATACAACTCCCAGGATTAGAGCATCAGTATGCTTAATGAGAAATAGCTGTATGGCCCTGAAAAATTCTGTTCCTGTCTAGTACCATGATTTTGCACAATGTTAGTGCTCAGTACATATTTGCTTAAAGAGCACTTAGGCAAAATCCATGAGCTGCCTACCCATTTTCAAATATCCCTTTCATCAATTTATTCAGGTGGTCAGGCAAGGTCCTCAGCTGAAAATGTCTCCAGTTTCCCTTGCGGCTTAGGTTGATCATGTGACCTAATTCTAGCCAAGGTGACATATTAGGAAGTCATTGGGGAGGGGGATAAGGAAGGCTCTTTTAAGGAAATCACTCAGCTGGCATGCAACTTTTTGCTTTGTCCTCTTATCTTTCTGGACTAGAATATAGCCATGATGGCCTCTCTTGCATAGTCAAAAGGTGGCAACCCTAGTATCTAGTCATGTTGTTCTTGAGTCACTGAATCAACAACAGCAACTGCCTAACTCCAGAATCCCTTTTATCTGAGAAAAATACAATAAACTTCTATTTCATTAAATCAATAAAATTATATTTCTCTTATGTTAAGCAGAATCTATTTCTGACTGATAGATACAAGGATGAATGAGAATGCATTTGGTCAATAAATATAGGAGGGAAATCTCTAAGTAACTTCAGAAACACAGGAAGTTTTCAATTTTATCCTCAACGCTGAGCATATTGCAAACATTTTTATGAACCCCAAAAGCTCTAAAGTCAAGAAGAAGGAATAAGCTAAGAAATTGTTACATGCCATTCTGGAGCATAAAATTATATGTTTCAAAAAGTTCCATTCTACCATCAAGGTAGGTGTTCAGAAAGAATTACAATAGAAAGAAAACAGGGACAAATTACTCTTTCTTGAAGTTTTGCTTCCCTAGCCATTGTTGGAACCAGTGAAAAAAGAACCTGATCAATAAAATCCAGTTCTTGCGAAGTAAAAGATACACTTTTAAAGTAATTAGTGCTGACTGAATGTGACAAACATTCATATCATTTTGTTTAGAACTTTACTGTATGGACAAAGAGGTGAAGGCACTTTTTTTAAATTTATCCATTACTCAACAAATATTTTTCTAACGTGTTTGGTAAGGTCCTTAGATTTTGCCCTAAAATACTTGTCCCCAAATTCCCTCAGAGTTGTATTATAAAATTATAAAAGGTTAGGATGATCATAGCAGAATTACTTTGGTAGGTTTGAAAGAGTACCAGAACAAAGTATAATATAGAATTTGGTTTTAGCCCAAACAGAGGTCCGTCTTTGTCCCTTGTTTCTGGGAAATAATGTCTAGACCTTTGGAATTTCCTTTGGAGCCTATTTGTTTATCCAGGTGGGCCTCTCTGACCCCACTGGATAGTTTATGCTAATGAGATGACTTTATGGTCATTCCCTCCATATTTGAGGGGACTGGCCACCTCAGGAAAACCAACCATGTGATGGGAAGGTCAAGGCTTTGACATCCAGGAAGGGGAAGGGTGGCTAGAGATTGAGTCTTAGTTTTCAGCTAATGATTCAATTGATAGTATCAACAAAATTTTGGATACTGAAACTACGGTGAGCTTCCCACGTTGGCAGTATGCTCTGAACATCGTCATACTCTAATGTCAGGAGTGTAACATGTCCCTGTGGATGAAGTAAGCATCATATTTGGGACCTACCCAGATCTTGTCCAACATATATCTCTTCTTTGCCTAGTTCTGAATCATATACTTTTGCTCTAGTAAACCAGTACTCCTAGGCATAACATTTTCCTGAATTCTGTGAGTCATCCTGGAAATTATTGAACCTAGGACATTCAAGAGAACCCCCTAATCTGTAGCCAGTTGGTTAGAAGTGAAGGTGGCCCTATGGTGGTAGATACATAAGTAACCTTTGAGTATGCAGACAAATAGGGACCTTGAAGTAGCATAGCAAGTTTTCTAGCAGACCAGAAATTACCACTCTTTAGCCAAGAGGTCTTTCAGGACCAGGGACAATAAAGGCCTTCTGTTGGTACTCCACTGTTAATCAGGGCGCTTACTACTCCTTGTAATTTTTAGACCTTAACAGCACTTTCATTAGTAGCCCTTTTATGAAACTCGTGGATCCTGATTAATATAGGGGGAAATCTCTAGAATACAAAAAAAAAAATCCTTTATTCTAAAAACTAAAGAAAGCCACAGGCAAGCAAAAAAAAAAAAAAAAAAACATTAAAAAATGTATGCTTCTGGCTGAAACCTGTTTGTTTTCATGGGGAACTGAAATCCTTATTTACTAAAATCAACAATAACTAAAATGTAAATGCTATGGGAGAAAACTAAAATATCTCCCTATCACTGGTTTATTCTCTTATGATAATGAAAATTAGTGTCCTTAATATTTTCAAACAATTTAAATATACATATTTAACAGCCAGATTTCTAAACACATCTTTATATAGCCAGAGAATAGAAAACCACATAAATCTGAAAGATCAGTTTATCCATATTTACTGATATGAAAGCATTATCATGATATAAAGGGAAGAAAGAAACAAGTTAGATCACAGTTTCAAAATCATATATTTTCATAAATTCATTTGAAATATGGAAGACTATGTGCAGTAAAATGTTATATTACAAGTTTTTATTTCTACATGATAAAATTGTGATTGATTTTTTCTTTTTATATTTCTGAATATGTTGCCATGGAGATTATATAACACACACGCACATACTTATATATTTTTAATTTTTTTTTTGCATAAAGAAAGTTCTTAGCCTCCTATTTCCTATTTCCAAAGCAAAGGTTTTCCACAAAATGAATAAAAAATATGTCCTCCTTTCCCTTTTTCAAACTAATTTTAGTATTGATCTGTTTTAGCAAAGAGAATTAAAATCTAATAAGCAGCATACTATTCATCTCTGGCAGATATGCATGTGCTGGGTTCCAGAGTTCCTGGGCTAGGTTTGCCCGTAGATGATTCCTGATCTAGCAGCAGGTTTAGTGACCTCAGTTCCCACGCCTGAGTTCTCTGGAAGGGTCCATTCTCTGTAAGTCTCCCAGGTCATGATCCATTTTCTCAGTCATCCTCATTTCCTTCATTCCTTCCCCTTCAATCTATTTGATATTCTCTCCTTGTTTTCTACTTTAATTTTTATTCTCTCACATCTAATCACACAAGACAACCAGAAGCTACAATGATTACTGCAGTTTTATGCCCAAATTTCAATGCAAATAACTGTATATCACAGACCTATATTTTAAAGGTGCTTGGTTCAGTAATAGGACTAGCTTACAGTACTGATTCCATATTCTGTGATAAGAATTTTGAACCAAGTAATGTGGGGGCACTGTGCATGACTTATGTAAAGAATTTCTGCCTATAACTCTAAAAGGAAGGCTTTATTATTATTATCACTTATATTAAAAGCAGAGAAACTGAATAGTATTAAGTACTTTGTTCAAGATCCGAACTGGAACATGAACACAAGCAGCACACACAAAAGTCCAGACTCTTAGCCCAAGCTAATGCCTCCCCAAATTCAAATCAAGAACACCCATATTCTGACTAGGAAGTGCTCTCTATCTGTTTGAATACAATAGTATCAGATTTTGGTTGGAGACAGGGAAATGGAAGTTAATGTTTCTTGTTATTGCCACCTTTTTTCAAGGATGCCAGGAGAATGATGGCTATAAATTTTTCATGATATCATAGTCATTGATTTATTTATTTTATGTGAGAAATCTGTCAACAAGGGGTATGCCTTCATAGCCTCTCTTTGATCTATAGCAGCCAAGCCCTAGGTCAAAGTTTGAGTTAAATAAAAATCAATAGCAAACCTGTTAGCATCTGTTCCTGTCATTAACTATAGAAAAAGATTCACTGTTGCAAACTATTTATGTCCCCTTGGCTAAAGAGTAATCAGCTAGAAAACTTCCCATGTTACTCCAAGATTCCTAACTTACTGCATACTCAAAGATCACATATGGGTCTACAACTACTTGTGGAATTTGCATGTCCTATGTCATTGCCATAGTCTCTGTAGATATTGCCACTGAAGTCAGAGCCCCTACAGCCTCATCTTGGGCAAGTGGCTTTGAAGTCATGACCCAAGATTGAGCTTACAGGATGACTGATCCCCCTCTCCTTCCACAGATGAGTTGGGCTTCACTTTCGTTGTCTCCCTTTGTTAGTGGAACACTCTCTCAGAAAGTCACAATTAACTAAAGGGAAGCACAAACACAAACTAAATCTTGCCTTGATTCCACTTCTTTTATATTTGTTTACAAAGTAGGATTCCCACCTGGCCTAGGATGCATTAAATATCCTTTTCTTCAATTACTTTTATGCCCCTGGTACGTAGTAATTATAAATAGCACTTTTACTCTTTAAATTTTCGTGATTTAGATCATGAATGGGCCACCCATGCTTACCCTGCTTTGAGTGCTTATTAATATGCAGATTCATACTGTCTGGCCTAGCCTTAATGAACCAGAATATTTGGGTGGGATCTAACAGTCTGCATATTTAGCAGATATATCTGATTATTATAATGTCCATTAAAGTTTGAGACCATTTTTCTTAATGTATTTATGAGGTTGACCTTCCCTCCTCATATATCTATAAAAGTTTGTGTTCACCACATTGTATCTAAATCCCTTGCTTGTAAGAGTAAGAGCCTCTATATAGCTCTAAACTGCCTTTTCACTTTCATTCTGTAACCACTCTCTTGATGGATACATGATGTGTACTTGGCATCAGGATAATTGCCATTATCCCAATAGCTCATAGCCCTCATGCTTTATTTAACAATATTCCATCAGCAGGCAGTGGTGTCACCTCCCTTATACATTTCCATAAGTTAAAATTCTTTCCATCTTTCTAATCCCAGGTCAAATGTTATCTCCTCATCAAAACCATTCCTTACTTCCAGTCAGATCTCACATCTTATTTATTTGACTTTATATTTTGTGTTAATTACTGTTAGTTTTCCATCATTCTTCTATCATAACCATTTTATTTGTTATCCCTCAAAGGCAGTGACCACCTCTCATTTATCTGGATGGCCCTCACAATGCCTCACATGCTGTCTTACAAATAATATATGCAAAATAAATATTTACGGAATAAATGAACTTTAGTGGAGTGGGATAAATATCTTAGGTTTACACAGCACATAAAACAAATGATTAGCAATTATCCAAGGGTAGATTTAGACCGGATTTATCTGGAGACCCAGATGATGTTAGTGTTAACTGTATCTCTCCATCCATCCCTTAGTTCTGTTTTCCCCTGTTTTTGTCAGGTTCGAAGGAGCAATCCCAAAGAGCTCTAGTTTATATCCGTGTTTCCTATAGTGCTAGTAAAATAGGGAGTCTTAGTAATTCTGCCAAAGTCTTTCATTTGAGGCTTATTGATATTGGCGTAATTACGTTCCCATACCTGACCCAAATACTAACACCAGTGAGATGTGATGATCTGGTTGGAAACACTTAAGTCACCATTTCATTTTCTGGACCAGAGGTAAAGTCTGCTCCCATCCAAATTCAAGAGCTCAGAACTGGGGAGAGAGGTACCTCAAGGATTTCAGAATGAATAATGCTGTTTATGCCAAACAATAGATGTCTACTAAAGCTGGAATGTTAAGGCTTAACACAACAGAGAAAACATTCCTGTCAGTGGGTGCCACGCTTGCAAATGTTGAAGTTGTAAAAGAGTGGGAGATGTGAAGCGCAACTAGCTCAGATTAGTAAGAACAATGAGTACATTTTGGGGAACATCAGAGAATATCAGAGAGAGAGGACCATAAAGCTCATATGTAAGAAGGGCTTATCTGTTTATTTTTCTCCTTAGGAGTATGCATTAAAGAGTTTAAGCAGTGTGCATTAGTTATTTAGTGGTTGTAGAAAACTACCAACACAGCAGGCATTTATTACTTTACATTTTTTGTGGATTATGAGTCCAGGCCTTGCCCAGAGGAGTCCTCAGTTCGGGGTGATAAAAAGTCACAATCAGTGTCGACCAGGCTGCATTCCTTTCTGGAACTCAGAGTCGTCTTTTACACTCATGTGGTTGTTGGCAGAATGCGGTTCCTTGCAGTTGTAGGACTGAGGCCCCCATTCTCTCATTGGCCATCCATCAGGGAATACTCTCATCTCTCAGAGGCTACTTGCAGTTCTTTTTCACCCAACCCTGTCACAGCCCTCTTATACAAGCTTGCTTATACAGGAAGATTTCTCTTTTAAGGCTTTCCACTTGATTAATCCAGGCCCACCCAGGATAATCTTCTCTTGGATTCACACCTTAATTACACTTCTGAGATCCCTTTACCTTTACCATACTCAGTTGGATAGAAATAAGTCACAGATTCCACCTGCCTTCATCAAGAGAAGAGTCTACAAATCGGTGGCTCAATATGGGGTCACCCCAATTACACTGTCTGCCACACACTTGTACATCATAATGATGTTATTTGAGTAATAATCCATTCATTGACATTTCTTATTAAGCAAATTTTCCTCTAAAAAAATAGAAGAATTACAGGTTTTTTGTCAACATTAGTGCTCCCTTTCACCATCATCCCCCTCCAAGACAGTCTTATTAATCTGAAAACCTACCAAAATGGATATGCATCTTGTAATTTTATTCTACCCTGGATTCAGCTAAAAGACTCACTTAAGGCTAGATCCTCAACTAAAAATAGGCATTATTTCTGAAAAATTTATTGCCACACTTTCTTCCCTAATTCTAAATGCCCATTTAAAATAATTTTGTTGTGTGTGTGTGTGTGTGTGTGTATTTTAAGAGCAGCTATTTATTTCAATTGAATAAAAATTATTTTGTGAAAAGTCCAGTTATGTTTTTCTAATAATCTCTATCAGCATGTGATGTGATGAATGAATTGTCATAAATTATAATAATCACCATCTCAAACACCCAAATAAAATTGGTGGTAATTGTTGTGTCCCGAAAGAATACACTTTAGACAACTTAACATTTCCCCCATTTTTCAACCTCCATCTGCACTGAACTTATTGCAATTAAGGGGTATTGGTTAAACACATGAAAGCTACAAATAAGGACAAAGAGGAAAGTCTTGTCCTATATTGTGGTCTGTGTTGATTGTATTGCCTAGATAACTGTAGTTCCTTATGGCTTCTCTTAAACACCTTCTTACAACTCTCCAATGAGTTTTATGACTCTGTCTATACTGTTATATCATTTTTCCAAACTGGGGTTCTATATTATTAAAAGTTTGTAAAAGTGAAAAATGGTCAGTCCTCTATTTCTTTCAATATTTAAGAAAAATATTTCAGGGACATGATAAGGTATGAAAATCATGAGCTTTGCAGTATAAAAAGCCCTGAGTTTAATTTTACATTTTTGCCTTTAGTACCCAGATGATCTCTGGTATTAACTGGATGTCTTCAATCCGGCAACATAAAATTCTAAAAGGTTATTGTTATTGCCACTTTAGAGAGAATGTATGGATAATTAAACTGTAGAATTAAGCTGTAGAATTTTGAACTCACCGCTTTGAAAGTTCCTAATGGATGCTGTTTTTTATCTTGAATAAGGCTGTTCAACCTAGCTAGGCTTAAAACATAATTGTTTCAAAGAAGACAGGTAGAGTAATTGTCAACTACCTTAAAACTGGACATTTCGGTATTGTATCAAAAATCAGGAAATCAATAGAAGAGGAAGACAATAAAATATCATTCTTGTTCTCTATAATGGATGCTGATTTTTTTCAATTAAATGTCCTTAATATTGAAATATGTTTATTTTTTTATGTATTTGTCTTGCTTTCCTATCTCCTTTTTCCACCTTTATACATACTATTCCACAAAGCATTTATGATTGTTTAAAAAAATAGTGTGATTTTTTTTTAAAGTCATAAACAATGCTAGCAGGGAGAAAATATAATAAGGGTAATCATCAGAGCTGAACTTTCTGTGTTCAGATTCTTCCTTTATTTTTTACTACCTTCATAATCTGGGCAAGTTTCATAGCTTCTCTAAATCTCAATTTCCTCATTTGTAAAGTGTGGTACACAAGTACATATCACATAGAGTATTTGAAGGTGTTTTGATCTATTGCACATAATATACCTAACATAAAACAGGATAACTCCTTAATGGCTCAGTACAAGTTAGCTGCTATTATTATTAATTATTATTATTAACAGTGATGAGCTGAGTGAGGTTAACATATGGGTATGCTGGCCAGAGTATATCACTTTCTCGAGCTACTAAAAGTAACCCAAAATTTAATTCCAAGGTTTCTGTTAATCAATACTGTAAAGGAAATTATAATTTTCCAATTGTGTTTAGATGAGATCCCGACATTTTCTTCATAAAAAATGAAAATCTTCCTGCTACATATCTCTCAATGACATTTCTCAAGCAATGCTTCTTGAGGGAACATGCAGAGTGATATAGAACTGTTGTGTTTGACAACACCTCTCCAGTAAATTCCAGAGCAGACTTTCTAGAGCGCATTCATGTACTGTCACTGCTGAAAGAGGGTGTCTTGACACCAAGTCACTTCACAGAAAGCCATTCAATGGCAGGCATAAAACCTTCTGACGGACCAGTCTATACCACAGATTTAAAACATATCAATCCAGTCCCAGGGCTCTCAAACTTTGGGGTGTAACAGAATCACCTGATGCACTTGCTGAACTTACAAATTCCTAGGCCAGAGCCTCAAGGATTCTGATACCAAATTTTTGGGGAAAACCTAGAGATTGGCAGGTTAAATACAAATCTAGTTGTTTCTGATGCAGGTGATCCAAGGGACAAACTTCAAAGTATGTAGGTTTATGTATTTCATACATAAAACACTAGATAGAGTGGATAATATCAATTTCATTCGAAAATCCTACACAACATGTCATCCCCTTGGAATGTCACACTGAGGACCTTGTCACCTCAAGGCACAACTCTGTACCAAAGAAATGAATGTATTTTTATTTAACTTAATGTTCCAGACACATTTGCCCACAAAGCTGTTTCGGCCAATAGCCACACTTGATGGCTGTGGAGGTGCTGTAGTTGCCCTTCCTGGTCTTCTTCTGACCTGGGGCCCCTTGCGCTCCCACTGCTCTGAGTGTGAACTGCAGGAGACTCACAGCTGCACACTGCCTGAGGCCTCGCTCTCAGAAATGCCCGTGAGATCACACCTACGCGTGCGCCTGATCCAGCTCACATCAGTGTGCGAGATCCAACTCAGCACATCCAGCAGTACCAAGTGTGTAGCTTGAAATCAGTCATATGGAACTATTTATTACATGGAAATTGGCAAATGCTCCAAATCAGGGCTCATGTTGTTGAAATGAAGTCGTTAAACATTTTTATCAGCACACCACATTACATTCCTCCCCAGGAATAGTGCACAGCCAAAGACCAACTGATAGGCGGGTACAAAATTCCGACAGTTGTCCTTCAGTGTGTATAAATTTCATGACACCATTCATATCCAGAGCTTCCTGTGAGGTCCAGCTGAGGGGAGACATCAGGCAAAACCATGTAGCTGCTTTTTGCTACTTTGCCCTATCCTATTTTCCTCACTTTCCATTCCCAAATGTCCTAAGATCATTCCCCAAGTAAATACCTATCTCAAAAGTTCCTATCTCAGGATCTGCTTCTAGGGAACCCGACTTGAGACAGCATGTATTGGGACTGTTTCACAAAGCTCACTTCAAGCAATACTACAACAGAAGAATTGGGGTTTTATATCTATGCCATGCAATCCTCCATGAATATAATTTATTTCAACCATTCCCTTGATAACAGTGAGGGCATATGTGGTCCATTTGCCTGTGGATATCTTGAGCTTTGGGACTTTGCTGTGTTTATACTTTCATTCCTCTAAGGTCCTTATGAGCATTCTGAATACCAAAAATGGGCTCTGAAAATGTTCTGATAATATCTGGCAGGGACATCCTCGTAGGCAGTACAGCATATTGTTTGAGAGCATAGGTTCCAGATTAATAGGACTTGGCTCCACATTGAGTTTCCATTATTTATTTGACTTGGGGGAAGTAAGAGTGCCTATTTCCAAAATAACGACTGGTGTGTTTACTTCTCGTGTCCCTTGTGAAGATTCCTTTCATCATTTGCAAAGTGGAGTCAATGCATGCGGTGCAAGTGTTTGTAGTGAGAATTTAATGTGATCAATAGCGGTTAGCAGACCTACTTATGTCTGGATCCCTAATATTTACCAGCCATTCCTATCTAACTCAATGTTTGGCATATCATAGGCGTATAATTCATTTTATTTGGAAGAAATATTGTTGAGTAGCTAGATCCTAAACCAACTTGAATATCCTTCCCAGAGACAATAATTCACTTAGAATTGAATTCTTTTCCTTTATTTTCCAAAGGCTACCTCAGATCCTCTCTGGGAAAAAGAAAACTATTAAAATAAGCATTTTTGTAAGGGTCATATTGTTGATGATTTGGTTCATCCAAGAAAACGTGGAAAATAATTCAGGCAGTATACAAATACAAGATCTGATTTCTAAAGATAATATGATTTTCATAAGAAAGTATCATACAAAAATGTAGATATTATTCTTATGCTTACCTCTACCTAGAAACATTTTTGGCTTATGTCAATATACAACTGTGGAAACCTTATGTCAGCAGTGAGAGATGGAAAAACACCCGCAAACATAACACATAATATTGTTGCATTTGCAGAAGTTTCGAGGCATTTGAAACCAGCTTAATATGCCACAGCAAGAAGAGACAGGGTATTTTTCTTTTTCCAAAGATTGAGAAGAACAGCAATCGGTCTGTCAAATCAGACAATTTCATCCTGAGAAGTATTTAGCAATGTCACTTGAAAGAGAGGTATAGGCTACTTTCTCTTGCTCTCAAATTGAGTATTTGGAGGAGGTGGAGAGAGAGAGAGCATGCAAATTATCCTGTTCAGGGTTTTCAAGTTTATTGCCAATGGAAAGCACACCAGGAATGGTGTATACGTTGATGAAACTGCAAAACACTAAAAGGGGTGGCAAACCTCCCACCCATTCCTAAGTGCTCCGCCATTCCTCCCATCCTAGGCACCCATGCAAAAAAACAGTCATTGCCTCTTTTGCTAAAGAACTCTCAATAAATTTAACCACCCCAGTTTACTCTGTATGTCTGTGCTCTGCTAATTGAAGCTAGCAGTTGTGCAATTAGTCATAACTGTATCACTTTTATCCTGTGGTGACAAAAGACACTGTCATCCCCAGCCTCTTCCCTCAGCTGGGCTCACAGAAGGTGGCTTGGGTTGCACATACATTTTTCTCCTTTGTACAAGTAGTGCATTCTCAATCTCCCCAGCCCACCCAGGGTGTACTGGCGATGGAATGTGTCTTCATGGCAACTCCAAAATGACACTTGCCCCATATCAGGCAGCCATTCAGATTCTCTCTTTGGCTGTCTCTTGCTTTCTCTCTCTCATCTCCACTTCATACAACTATGCTCTCTGCCTATTGTAACTACTTAAGTCACCCAATATTCTACATTGTATTTCTTCACCTGAAAAAGTCAGGATAAAGATAGCACCCTTTTTAAAAGAGGAAAACATTATGACAAGACTGTAACAAAGTCCCATACAAGTTTTGGTGGTGTTAGTTTCTAATCTTCTCATTCTGCCTTAATCTTGGACACGCATGAAGCATAAAGTTTGGATGGAGAATGAGGTAAGAATTCAATTCCAGAGCCTAGACCACCAAAGAGATGAAGCCTGATCGGACTCACTACTTTAACATCTACCAGGACAGAGAGCTTACCATATTGATTAACATTTTGCATTAATAGAACCACTTTAGACATGGCACTGAGGCATAAATGTAAGGAAACTAAGTATATCATTTCTAAAAATATAGATTCTGTGTTCCAATTCAGGTCTGTCTTTGTTGGTGCCAGACATACCCTGTGTTTTGTCAGAACAATGGTTGCTGAGCCACCTACTGAGTCTCAAAACCTACCATTAGACATGAATTCTCACAGAAATGTTTACTATCATCTAAGGGCATCAGTGCTTACCTCAACCAGGAACAATCCTTTGTGTGTTATATTCAGGCCGCAGGTTTTATTTTTTTCCAAGGGCAGTGTCTTTAAACTATTGCCATGCATTCAGTTCATAGTTTTCACTGAGAAGAAAATGGAAAGTAATGGAATGGTGGGCAAATCAATGATGCCACTAGCCTGTATGTACACCTTTTTTATTTCACAAACTCTTTTGTAGGTGGGGTATTATTTTTAGCTCTCATCTTTTTTTTTCAGAAGAAATGAAAGATAAAAAGTTTAAGTGATTCAGTAAGATTGCCCACATAAGCAGAAGGCCTGGAACTTGATTCATGATGATGTCTCCTACCCCTTTCTTATGATATTTGCATTATAGACGGCTGCTCTCAATTATTTTGCAGCATGTTTCAGGGAAAAATAGTACTTAGTGATCATGTCACCCTGACATAGTATAGGTAGAGTTTATGCAGATTTTGTAAGCCTAATACTGTTAAGAAGTTACTCTCCTTTGAAGAAGAAATTACTGAGTCACTAAAATTTTATGAACTGGTGCCAGAGCTATAATAACACTGAGGTTTTCAGACTAAAGAAGAATCATAAGCCAAATAATTGTGTCATTTTCAAGATAGTAGGATATTTCAAAAGCCCCAAGCTACGTGTACTTTACCTTTGAAGGTATAAACTTTGAAAACAGTTTCACCCTGTTATTCAGCAGTATAACCTCTCTCTCCCAACCTTCTCTGCTTCTTCTCCCTGTCTTGTTTTTTATTTTAGAAACTAGGCACTCAGTGCCATTTAAAATTTCCATAAGCAGACTTCTCTGTGGTTTTAGGTGACTTTTTCCTTGGGATGCTGCCATCCAACCTCTTTATCTAGTAAACAAAGACATTTGTTTTAAGCAGAATGTTTAGATGCAAGGTAACAATAGACAAATCTAAATATATTAAACAGCAAAGAGATTTACCATTTATTATGGTAAATCTAGAGATAGTCAAGATAGAGAGTTGGCTAAAATTTATTACTTCAACGGATGTCATCAAGGACTCAGGTCTCATCTCTTTCCCTCATGCATGGAAGGACTACACAGAAGATAGAAAATGCTGTTCAAAGTCCCATGATGGAGGCCCCATTTCCAAGTGCCGTAAGCCACAAATAAGGAACTATTCATTTGTGAATACCACAATTAAGAAGTAAGGAAAACCTTTCCCAGAAACCTCTTAACGACTTCTCCGTCATGTCTCATTGTCCAGAATCTTGTGAAATGTTAGGACTTAAACCCACTACTGACAATGGAGATGGTCCTGCCCTAATTGGCTGAGGGAATTTTGAATTCATAAGATGGATCTGGAACTGGGTCTGGAGCTGCTTCTCAAGAACAGGATGGTGTATATTTAAACTCAGAATAGTTCTTTAAACAAGGAATAAGGGAGGGGTGCTACAGATTGCTATTTGGGTAGGAAACCAACATTATTTGCCACTGCATTCTTAAAATTAAGCTAAGATATTAAATTTTCTTTGAATTTCTTTCTGATCAGGCCAGACAAGGTTAATGATTTCCTTTTCTGCACTATATCTGAACCTTGTACATACCTTTGCTGTTGCAATTATCTTATTGCACTGTATAAAATAAAATTAAATGGGGTCTTCCCTACCATTAGTGAACTCTGTATGGGCAGGAGAGGTGCTTTATTCATCTTCAGAGCCAAATCACCTAACAATGACTACCACATAATTGGTTCTCAATGAGTGTTTATTAAGTATAATTGGAAAGTAAATTCTATTCATAAATATAATCATTTCTAAATTCAGTACATCATTTATGATAACGTTTTAAAAGAATATTTCACATTGCTAATAAGAAGAGCCATTGTTATGCAACCATTTTAAATGATGGTTAAGAAGAACCTGTAGTTACACAGAAAACATTTAACACAAAATGAGATGAGAAAAGTCATGACAAAATTGACCCTATGGTAGATAAATGGATAGATGTGTTATAAAAATGCAATGCAATAATAATAGAATTCAAATGGTGGGTACAGGTATGTTCATTCTGTGTACACTGAAATTCTTTAAACCTCTCTACATTTGAAAATTTTGATAATAAAATCTTAGAAAATTAAATAATTGCCTTGGTTACAGTTATGATAACTTTTCTAGGAAATGTGCACAATAAAGCAAGAAAATGTAGACAAAACAAGTGATTAATCAGATGATGAGACTGGAGTTTGTTTTTTTTTCTACTTTTAAGGATTGTTAAGATATGGTTTGGACAAGGTAATTTCATATTGCAAAGGGAAGCCACATTGAGTTCTATTTCAATTGAGTTGGGAATAACTGAGAATATTTTGGATTAAAAAACTAATTTTGTACAGAAAGTATATTTAGCAGTAAATATTAAATTTAGTATATTAATGAATCATATACAGAAATATCAAATTGCACTTACTAACCAAGACCCCAATATCTGAAGTTAATCATTTTTCGTAATAGAAAGCAACAAATATGAAGAAAATGCAAAGAAAAAATGGCAGCAGAAAATACTCATCATTTTCAATGTTTTCTTTTTCCTTAATTCAATTTTTATTATATAAAAGACTCAAATTATATTAGTTTAATAAACATTTATTGATACCAGCATATTCCAGCCACTATGCCTTTCTCCATCTGAGGGTAGCCAAGGGAAGAATGAAATTATTCAGTAAATCTGAACAGTGTAAATTTTCCTTTGTCTATTATCATTTTTTTTATCTTTTCTAATATGCGACTGACATCCAGCCAGTATTAACTCTATTTAATTCTCTGTAGTCTATTTATTCACTGATGACACATATAACTTTGCACCTCAGAGCCAAGTATAGAATTAACTGACACCTGAATAGCAGATGTGTCCAGCTAATGGAGTCTCCCTTCTGCTGACCGTGACCTCCCCCTTATGAAGGGTACATTTCTGCAGCTGAGACTCACCTACAAGACTAAAGGAAGCCCCTTCTGTTAGAGCAAATGAGATTGATAATGGGCAAGTGATCCCACAATAAAATTAGCGCTGCGATTAACACGTTAATGACAGTGACATAGGATTTGGCTGACTGAGGAAACTCAGTGTAAGTTCACTGTGAATCAAGCCTGTCGCTAACACCAAAGAAAATACTTCCCATTTTATTTTACAATCTAAGTATTTCTTTTCCATTTGTATATGACTGTTGTGTGTGTGCAGTTGTGAATTATAAATACGCAGTTGTAAAAACATGTGCAACACACAGAGACACCACAAATGTATATATAGGAAGGAGAGAGAGTGGGTGCTGCAGCTGCTGATCATAATGATTGGAGTCCTGTTGCTGTTGTAACAAATACCACAAACTTACTGGCTTACAACAACCTGATTTTTTTTTTTTTAACCTTACTGTTCTAGAAATCAGAACTCCAAAATGGGTCTCACTATGCTGAAACTAAGGTGATGGCAGGGCTGTGTCCTTTCTGAAGGCTGTAGAGGAGAATCAATGCCCCTGCTTTCTCAGCTTCCGGAGGTCACCCACATTCCTTGACTCAAGTCCCCTTCCATCTTCAAAGCAATGGATGGTGGAGCCTCTCTTACATTGTGTCACTCTGACTCACTCTTCTGCCTTCCTCTTCCTCATTAAAAGGACCACTGTGATTACTTTGGGCCCACCCAGATGACCCCTAATAACCTTTCTATTTAAAGTCACAACTTAATTAAATCTTCAATCTTAATCCCTCTGCGCCAGGTAACATAACAAATTCTCAGATCCTGGGAATTAGGACTTGACCATCTTGGGGAAAGCCATTATTCTGTCCACTTCAGTAACTGATACAGATTACTTTGTATCTTATTTATCTTTCTTTCCCTCCAGGGAATGCCATTGCTGAGCACCAATTATGTGTCAGGTATTTTATTAAATATTGGCTCATTAATGTCTCATTTATAATATTTTTTTATTTGATAAATCATTTTAAAGTAAATCTTCTCTGTTTAACAGATAAGGAAACTGGAATGCTGAGAACATTTTCAAATTTTTACCATGGAGAAGCTATGATTTTTATCTATATCTTTCCAGGTATAAGGCTATACCTAGGCTTGAATTATTACACCATACTTCATCAGCTTAGTGCAAATATCATTTAAACTATGGAATTTAAATGAATAAGGAAAACAGTGCAAACAATATAAACATTTTCAGCAGTCATGGATACAAGGAACTCATGGAAGATATTGACATCAAAAAGGCAGTCTATGATTAGTGGACAAATTGTGAATGCTTTTGTCACCTTAAATGAGGGGCAGGCAGGGGAAGACTGCTATAATTGAGCTAGAAGTCCCAATTATTAATTCACTAACTCATCTAGTGATTTTTATTAAGTCTTAACAATGTGTCAGAAACAGCAGCAGTAGGTAGGCACACAACGATGTTTCAAATGGTTCTGGTCTCTATCTTCATGGAACCTACAATTGGGTTGGAAAAGAAAATATTAATCAAATTGCCAAATAAGGAGATATTGACTGGCAACCTTACTGAATACAATAAAACGGGCACACAGGAAAGCAAAAAGCAAAATAATGTGAGAATTGATCAAGTTGGTGGATGGCCCTGGTAAAAAAATACTTTCCTGAGGTGAAATGGGAAAACTAGGTAGGTGTTAACCAGGTTTAAAGGAACAGCTAGAGATTTCTAGTTGAGAGAATAGACTAGGCAAAAAACGATGGCGGCTGAAGGAATTTGATATTCTCAGTCTAGAAACCAGTGTGATTGAAGAATATGAAGAATCAAAATCAAAATGAAATAAAGAAAAACCATGGTGCAAGATTACACAAGAAAGGTAGGCACGAGGCATATCACCATGTAGGGAACATGGCCGCTTCCTCACTAGAGAACAGAATTTGATACTGGATGGCCATGTTTGTACTGGACACAAAGGTGAGGAGGGTTAGAGACATCTCACTGCCAGGCGACTTCATTTCTGAGGCAAATTGTTTAAGGAAGATCAGTGTTGCTCTCTGCGCCAGGTGAGACCCATCCTTTCAATGGGAACCATCTGGCAAACCAGATACAGAGAAAGTCTCTCATCATTTCAGATCATCTCATTAAGTTAGATCTTGCAAACATGTGCTCCCTTCCATGATACTGAGCTCAGTCTTTGACATCATTGCTCCTGGGGAGAATGGGCCTCCAGGGGCATCTGAAGAGGCCATATTAATCACCTAGGTAATTTACAGATGTTGTAACATAATGGAACCCCAGAGCCTTACAGAGTTAGCTTTCACCACATTTAAAGAGGGAAATGATGGTAATTAAAAATGGCATTTCTAATTAGCAAGAGGTTAATTAGTAAGAGGCTGGAGGGACTGAGGAGCCAGATCTCCCATTTCCCAATCCACTGTTCCTTTTCAACTGGCTTAAGTGCTCTCCACTTTTCTCTTGCCTACAGGGGAGCTAGGGAACTTGGGGCAAGTTTTTTTTTTTTTTTAATGTTGGACTACAATATAACATTTAATAAGGAGGGCAGCTGATGTAATCAGTGTTGGGTATAAAAAGATATAAGGAAATGAATGGGCCACCTGGGCAACTCTACTTCAACACATTTGCACTATTCAGGAAAATAAACATGGGCTTCCAAGGATATGACATTTCCCATGCACTTTACCCCTAGTAGAATTTTCCAGCCTCTCTTTCAGAGCCTGCTTATTTTTATTTTATAGACAATGAAACAATTTTGAATATTTTGAGTAGATACCAAAAAATAAACGATATCAGATTAATAGGGAAAATAGATGACTACTGACAGATATAATGACAACAGGGAGAAGTGAGAGTTGAAAGATAAAAAGAAGGGCGTGCCACAGTAGCTCAGCAGGCAGAGTTCTCGCCTGCCACGCCGGAGACTGCCTGGCCATGCAAACAAACAAACAAACAAACAAACAAAAAACTAAACAAAAAATGAAAAAGAATTAAATTAGAATCAGAGGCTTACCCAATTTTAATTGGCAGTATATATCTGTACATATTTCTTTTTTGCACCCAGTTTATAATAGTCTTCACTTATTTTGCCTTTTCAGGATGACTCAGGAGCATATCATTATGTTTATTTTCTTCTATTTAATTAGGTTGAAGGATTTTTTCTATAATTTTTCTCACACTTTACTATCTTCTTAATCATCAAAAGTGTGACACAGCAATGACTATACCTGTGTGTGTTTACATGTGTGAATTAACATACTGTTGCTTATCCTCTTAACTATCAAAAATTTGGCATAATAAAAGACTATATCCCCCTTTTCTATAAAAAATGAGTAAAGTTTAAATAGCTTAAGTTGTTCTATACTATACTAAGATATATTTACATTTTCCAAAAGATACCCTTTATAAATTCAAGAACTCATAATGTGAAAGGTCAATTAACATTACAACTATTTAGAAGTTCCTGTTTTGTTTTTTTTTTTAACTTTACATAAAGCTCCATGGAAGGACCTCAAAGGCCAATATGTGAATTTGGTGGAAAGGAAAAAGAACCCCATGGGGCTGTGACCAACACAGTTCCAGTTTTATCTGTCTATATAATGCCTCTCTATGTAAGATAGAATTGGGACAAGTTCAAAATTATTTTTAAAAGTATCAAGCAATGTATAAAGGAAGAAACAAATTGTCATAGATTAAGGACCTCTAATGTGTAAGAAACTTTATATCCTATATCTTAGGGAATCCTTATTAAAACCCTTGTAGTAACAAAAACCTATTTTATAGTTGAAAAAACTGAGGCATATTCATTGAAGGTCACACTGCTCTATCGAGTAGAGCCAGGATAAAAATCCATGAGTTTTGTACTGTGGAATACAAGGCCATTATTAAGGGTTAGGTTTATTAATGGCTTTACAAGTGTTTAATAAAGATAAACCAGTTTGCCATAAGATCATCAGCCTTATTAATTTTCAAGTCTCATGCTTCTTTTGCCGAGTGAAAAATGTTATTTTTAAAGCTGGTGTCCTTGTGTGACTCTTCTTTTATTTGAGTCTTAGAACCTGTGAGTAGCTTTTTGAAATTGTCATTAAAATGGTATAGATATCCTTTGAGAAGAAGATACACAGAAGATGGTCTCATGACCATGTAGATTTAACAACCCAAGTCCTCGCTGAAGAACAACTTAATGTACTTTTTCTAGGCAAGAATAACAAGCATTAATATGTGTATTCATTATCTATGCTACCATAACAAATTATCACAAGTTTAGTGGCTTAAAGAGTACAAATGTATTACTTTAGAGTTTTATAAGTCAGAAATCCAACAACCAATGAATTTCACCAGGCTAAAATCAAGAAGTTGGTAGGTGTATGTTCCTTTCTAGAATTTCAAGGGAAAATCCATCTCCTTGCCTTATCTTGCTTCTAGAGACTGCTCACATTCCTTTGCTCATGCCCTTTTCCTCCATCTCTCAAACCAGATACATTAGTTCTCTCTGAAATTTCCTCTGTAGTCATGTCTTCCTCTGACCACACCCCACAAAACGGCCTCTGTTTTCAGGACTCATATCATTAGATTGGACGTATCCGAATAAGATTATCTCCCACCTCAAAGTCTTTAACCTTAATCACATCTGCTATGTCCTTTTTATCGTAAGTTACATGTTCACAGGTCTGGGAGACGAAGACACGGATATCTTTAGAGTGCGACTATTCTGCTTTCCACAGTAAGAATAGGTATACCAGAAGTGTACATCTTTGGGTATCAGCATATGTGGCTAATGATGAGTAAATCCATAAAGACAGTTTTATCATAAAACAAAGAGGTTGGAGTTAGGTGAATTCAAATTTTACGTAGTGACTTGATACTGTCAAGGACTTAGGTCATCATTTCATGCTGAAGAGTGGACTGTTGTGCTCAGTTCTTTTGCCTTGGAGTTATGAAAATGAGGCCTCCTCTCTACACTCCATTTCCTCAAAACAAAAAGAAGATGAGCCCTTTCATCTTCTCAGGCCTCAGAAGAGGCCTTTCCTTATGCATGTCTTTTGTTCCACAATGAAAAATATCTCCAAGAAAATCCCACTGAAGGCACTGTCCACCTTATATTGGCTCAAACTGTGTCATTAGTTCACACCTAACTGCAAGAAAAAAATGGCAAAGGTGGTAAAAGGGGGCTAATATTGCCATGATAGGCTTATACCAATCATGATTTATTCCTCTTTTCTAGAACATTTTGCTAACTATTGCCTTGTTCACATTGGGTTCTGTTGGCAAGAAATGAGGGAAATGGCTACTGAGTGGGTAGCCAACAGCATCTGCCACAGGGATATATTCTGTATCAGACCTGTATTTTTCAATGTTACTATGGCAGCAAAGTGAACATATCTAAGTTACCAAATAACAGTTACTAAGCAAGGTGCAGACACTCAATGAACAGTTATTGCAGTTCTAATTCACATGCTAATACAATGTCCTGTTGTTCTAGAAGAGTTAGCTGCAATAACATAAAGCATTCCAACATAATGTTTTATCAAATGATGTAGGATAATGTCATGTGTTACAATAATGCTTATTATAAAACTTATTAAACCATTTAATCATGTGGAGATAGATATATATATATCTATCTATATATGTATATGTATGATACACTGATATATACTTTTTACCTTGCCCTCAGTAGTCCAATAAAGATCTCCATTTCTTATACAGCCGATTCTCATATAATTGAACTAAAGCTTGAAGTAAAACTGATATATTCACTACATCTTAATAGACTCTTAAATTTTCTTAGTTACTATACAAGAACTAGTTGTATCTACTGCCCTAAATTAGGAAATGTGCAGCACTCTGTAAGCAGACAGCCTAGAGACTCATAAGGAGCACTGGCTATGCAGTCAGAATGCCTGGCCCAAAGACTTTGACCCATTACCTACTGAGTGTGTTACTATTGTGTCACCTATTGAGCAAGCTATTGCACTGCTCTGATCCTCAGTTTTACAGTTCTAAATCCGGATAACTTTCTCTAATGAAATATTCTAATGAAATAATACTCAGCCTTAATTTTTAGAGGTTAAGTAAGATATACAAGTAATGCTTTTAGCAAAATGCATGAAAAAATAGAATCTTGCCCTATATTAGTTCTATTTCACAGAAAATAAAAATATCTGTAATTACAAGATGATTCTGAATTGGAATTAGGAGGCAGGAAACAGTTCATTATGGTTAGTTTGAGCAAAACCTTAAGCTATAGATTTCATCACAATTCCTTCTATTTTATTAACTCAACAACCTTGATCAATTTACTCAAATTCTTGGTTTTTACATTTGTAGGTTGGGTATAGTGATCACAGTTAGTTCATAAGATTATTATGAGGATTAATGAGTGCTTTTATGTAATACAGTCATTATATGCCTGGTATAGAAAAATCCCTCGCTGCTATTATTAATATTTATAAAGAAAGGATAGCGATTAGAGACCAGAGAGAATATTTCATTAGAGAAAGTTATTAATGTGCTCTCTCCTCTCCCAGGCCAAGGAGGGAGTTTTCAGAAATCAACTTAGAGAGTCGGAATTTAGGGGCATATGTGACAAAAGTTCTGATATCTAAAATATTCCTGAAAAAGAAAAACATTAAAAGTGTGTATCTAGAGTAAGAGGGAGGGGTGCATTGAGAGTGAGTTTCATGACCAATCTTTGCCTGGTTGAAGATGGGTTTTTCATGGGCCAGATCTCTCGTATTTTGAAATGGACCCAGCTCAGAAGGACTGTCCAGGTGATGCTGGGGTCTGAGCAGGGAAGCCCATTTGGGGATTAGTGAGCATCACCTGGGGTTCAGTGTAAGGACTGGGGAAATCCTATGGAATTAAAAAAATAATTCACCTAAGAGAAAACCAATGTTTCAGTACTTGCTAAATTCAGAATGGTTACACATTCATCTTGAAGAATTTTGGCCCTTCTCTTTCTCTCAACTCCAGCCTGGAAGTAACCACTTGCCTAAGAGTGAGAGTAACAGTGAAGAGTAGGGGGTGAAAGAAAAAAAGATAAGGTGAGAAAACAGTAAAAGAAATGGAAAAGAGAAGAAAGGAAAAAGATAAGTTTTCTCTTTTTTGTGCCACTATAAACCTCCTCAAATGGTTGACTCCAGACGTGGTTCCAGATTTGAAAATTCAAATGTGAAATCCTAATTTTTTTTATAGGCAAAAAGAATCTTTATTTTAAATAATGACTATGCTAACCCTGAGTAGATCAACAAAGGAGGCCAAAAAAGCACATCAGTGGGAGCCACTGAGCTTGCCAGGGTGCAACCTCTGAATTAATAATTTAGGTTCTGTGTTGACTCTTAGTGCAAAGGTATCCTAGCCTTGCTTTGTTTGCAAACTCTGTTGAACCAGGGACTTTCAGATTATGGGAAACTCTAATACTTGCAAAAAGAATAGAAGGGCACAGGGGTTATGCTCCTTATGGTGCTATATTCTCTTAGATATTCTGAATTATTCTTCAATTTGAAAACCAGCTCTAAAATTTAATAGGTCATAAGACTATTTGCCTGATTTATCATTTAAAAATTGCACTGGCATTTTTACTTTTATACAGAATCATTTTACTTTGCCCTTGGGTGCCAACACAATGTGTCCTTTAGATATATAAATTTGAAATACTGGTTGAATAGAATATTTCTTTCCCTATAAAATAATTATTTCTCTATTAACCACATAAGCCTCTAGACAGGTGACAGATCCTCATCTCTTTATTAATGTGGGGGTTCCCTATGGCAGATGGATGTCATGTATCAAACATATTGTTAAAAAAACTTCCTCATCATGGGAAAGTCAGATGCCCAGTGACATTGTCTCCTTTCTCTTTTGGGGACTACTTCGAAGCCAGATCAATTTCACTTTGCAAGGGGAGAGATAAGAATATTTTCAATGATCATAACTTTTCCTGAAAGAAGCACAGTGTAGCACAAACAGGATAGCTAAAAAAAATTCTGGATTAGGAGTCTATGGCAGTCAATATATTGTCAAGGCTGACTATAGCATTCAGCATTGAAAAATTGTGTTACTCTTGGCAAGCCACTTCTTATCTTCTCTGTGTTTAAGGTTATTCATCTGTATGAGAATAATTTTTTTTAAATGATGCCCCAGGTTTAGCCACTGGCACATGTTAGATATATATGAATTTCTGAGTTCTTTCTTCTTTGTGTTTAAACTTAATTACACCAAAACAGAGTTCAGATGCAAAGAATTAAGACAGTAAAAAGATAAATAAGCTGAAAATTTTAAATGCTCTTTGGAAGATCAGATTCTTTATTGCTTCTTTATTGCTTCCCATTGCCATGGTCCCATCATTCTATAAAAGTTCAAGCAATATTTACTGAGTTAGTATTAGGGAGGAATCACAACATGGCATGGTGAGTATGAGCTTTGGGTTTATATTCAGCTGCGTAAGCATGAGCACATAACTTTTATTTCAAATCCTTGGAGTCTTGATTTGTAATATTGAAATAAATATACCACATGGTGTTTTTATAGAGACAGAATAATATAATACAAGCAAGGTGGCTGAAGTGCAGATGGGACACTCAGTAAAACTAATAACTTCTGTATATTAAGTGCTAGGCAGCATACTGTAAGTTGTGTTATTATAAATGTCTATTCCTTTTGACACCTGATAGGAATTGAAAGTAAAGTGAGAGGGTAATTAGGGCAGGGAATTATAGTGCAAAGAACTGAAGGCTTGAAATTATGGATTCTGAACAATAGTTCATCCCTGATTATTTACATTGTCCATATAATCCTGACGTTCCTGGATCCTCATTTCCTCATCCGTCAAAAAGGAAGATAGACGCACACTAGTCGGTAGGCATACATATCAAATAGGATTTGATAGTATTCATTAAAGACATTTAAAATGATAATTATTAAATCATGCATTAATTGTCCCATAAATGTATGATGAAAAGTCACAGCTCCTTTACTTTCCTAATCAATTAGCCAAACCTTTAATGCTTGATAAGCAGAAAATCCAGTTTCCTTTTCTGGAGATTCCTCTCCTTTACTGTGTCCCCCCAAACCTCAGAGACTTACTCTGTTCAAGTTAGAATCTGTTGTCTTTCAACAGCAGATTATAGAGAAAACTTAACTCCATTCAGTTAATTACTGTCAACATTGTTTGCTATTACCCAGGGTCACAACTGAAGGATGGTCCCGCATACTCTGATAGATGATTCTTGTCTATTTACTGGGCCAAATTCCTGTGTAAGTATGATGAATTCTCCAGAGAAGAAAATAGCATACCTCAGTGCCAAGTTGAGCCAAATATCTTCCAAGACAGTTGGCATGCCAAGGTTATAGCTCATAGCAGTACATTCCTTTTGTTCATATAGACAGCCACCTCTTAGGACCAAATGAAGAGCTACTATCTCATCTTCTTTTTCCCAGTCACTTTCTCTGTCTAAGGAATAAGACAGATGCTCTAAACACACCAGAAGTTGCTCCACCCTCCTTCCAAGCAATGGCAAACTACTTGCATTATATTTGCCAAAATAGAGACATAAACAAATAACCATTTCAGGTGACTTATTTGCCTACTTCTATATGAATGACAAGCTGCCATTTTCAGCAGCCCAACAAAGTGCATCTGATCTAATCTTTACTTTGGCTTGCACTCTATAAAATGGGAAAGCATCACAACGATATATGAATCACATCAGAAACAACAGCCATCTACTACCTATCAGAATGGAGGTCAATGAAAGAAGATTGGGTTGTGCTCATTTTCTGAAGTCAATGTTGCACCATGATTAAGCATATGTGCATTGCAGACATTTTTTTATTTGAAACTCAGCTCTACTAAATTAATTACTGGGTGGTCAGGATGGAGAAATAAGCGAAGGCCTGAATGTCATGGCCTGGTGACAAATTATACCCTGACTTCAGTGGAGAACCAATGAAGAGTGTTAGGCAGGGAAAGAACAGAACAGGATTTCTCCTCTAGAAAGCTCACTCTGACACAATAGGAAATGAAGCTCATGTAAGAGGCTGTTTTTTCTGTTGACATCCTAAAGCACTGAGTAAATAGAGAGGTCTCATATTTCATAACAGGAGATGCAGAAAAATGAAATAATGTTGAGAAAATGAAACATTTATAACTTTAGTAACTTTTTAATCAAAATCATAAATGAGATTTGGAGTATTCCAAAATCAATCAAGAAATAAAACCTATGTATGGGATATACAATTTAATTAGAGTGTGTAATCCAAAATTTGAAACTCATAATATGGTTCTCATGTAAAGCAGTGTGGCAATGGAAAAGGGAGAGAGAAACAGACTACTGGAAATAGTAGCATGTGTAACATGATAAAAAATGATATTGCAGTATTTCAAACCCGTGAAGAAATGACCAATTCAATAAATGGTTTTGGAAATTGTCTACGTATTTGAAAGAAATTTAAAGATATAAAATATAGAGTTTTATTTCACATAATAAATGCAACAGTGTCAATAAGCATTAAAAACTGTAAGACAAAAATAAAGTTACAATATTATTAGATGTAATGAGTCAATGTTACTATTAACATGTACAAAAGGGCTCTCTGAAAAAGACACCAATATCAGGAAGAATATGGGGAAAGTTGGTTTAAAGATAATTATATGGATAAATGGCTATATACGCTTATGTGTATATGTGTGTGTACATGTATATGTGTGTCTTATATGACATACTGATTATAGATAATAATGCACTTATGTAGAGAGCTCTTTTAAATCAATGAAAACAAGATAAGCAACCCCATAGCAAAACAAATAAAAAACAAATAACTCACAAAAGAAGAAATGCAAGTAGGTGATAAACATGTAAAACCAAACTGAATTTCCCTGCTTAAGCCCAGAGATATTTAGCACAGGGGTGAGGAATATAAAATTTATTTTTTTCTACTTTTTAAAATTATGTGGTTCATTGTTTAATTGCAGAAGAATAAAGAGCCTTAGGAAAAAAAATGGTAAGAGCATAAGTAGTATTTTCCACCAACGACAATTTGGTCATACTTCTGAAAAACATTTAGAAATAATCATCAACATTTAAATTGGGAGAATGAAAGAGAGAGAAGTGGCAGTTTTCCAGTGAGATAATAAAGCGAGGTTGAACTAAAATAGTGAACTTAGAAATGAAGCAGAGGAAACAGATTTGATACCTAATTTCAATTATACGTTCAATAAGGACATTGTTGTGTGTTCTCACGAAAGCTATTGTTCTCAGCTGTGCCCACCTAGGAGAAAAGCATTCCACTTTTCATCCATTAAAAGAAAAGAGTGCAACTTTGCAACATCAGCAAAAAAAAATCTCAAGCTTACTTCAAATTTCATGTAGAAATGAAGTTTACAAATCAACTACTTCATAAAAGCCATCGAACTGGTTATTTCGTTTCTCTTCCATTTCCATCCCTAACGTCTCCCAAAGATTCCAGGAGCAAGATCTTCATTTCATTTTCTCTCCGAATACCCACTTTACCAATGACAATAGAGCAGTGTCTCAGCTTATATTAATAAACAGAAGCATGTGCCATGCTTAAAAAAAAAAAAAAGTCCCTATGAAGATTTCAACCCCTAAAGGCTTATTAAACAATTCATTAAAAAATAAAAAAGCAGGTCCCTCAATTGATGGAGTATAGAGGGATTCTATTTTTAAAAAAGATTAATATTCAAATGAATTTTATTACTTAGGAAGTTAAGAAAATAACCTTGAATGTAGGTGAGTTTCTCTAGAAGACTCTCCAAGATACTACATATTTTTTTTAATACTAGCAATTGGAAGTTTTCTGGAGGACCATAAAAGGATAGTAAATATCATACTATAACATACTAGGTAGACATTACAAATAAGGTTTTAGAGAATATTTCATGAAAATCAAATAAAAGAAGGGGAAACATTGTAAAGATTTTTTCATTTTCTATTGCTGTTTTATTAAATTATTGGTGGCTGGAAGTTTCAAGGACAATTTTCTTATCTCCCCAAATCCCAACCTACAAAAAATAAAACAAAGAAACTATGGCATTTAAATTCTTTTTGACTTGAAAAATACTGAATTCTTGTATTCATATGTGTGTGTATACTGTGAATATCTTGCTGCTGTCATTGGCAATTTTCCTTCTATGGCCAATTGTAAAAATGCCCAGAAAGATCAATAATGCATTAACATTTTAGTAATTTAGACAGTCTTTTCAGTGTAAATTACATTGTGACTTTCTTTCATATGATACTTAACTGTTACTTTGGCTTTTAGGAGGGGAAAAAAGAACATACATGCAAACTACTATAGAAGTTTCATGCTCCAATTTTGGAGGATCTTTGAAATACAGTTCAAAACATAGCTATGGTGCAGTTATATGCCAATGTCATTCTCCCTGGCTTATAATGACATCTAACTTTAAAGGAGGCAGATGGTCTCATTCAAGAAGACTACAAAATGTGGGGTTACTGATTCACGCTGGTCTACTTACAAAAGATCATTGATTTTATTTAATTTAGTTAATCTTATTACTAAGTTTTTTATATTTTGAACTTTATACCTTGTATGTCTGAGTGAAATATTACTATATATTCTGTTTATTTTTAATATGTAAAAATTTTTAAACAAACTCTCTCATTTGTTATAATAGTTTTTTCTAGTAGAATACCTTGTATCTATCTGCCAGACAATCAGATCATCAGCAAGCCATGCAAATATTGTTTGTTCCTTTTTTAATATCTATTTTAATTCTTGTCTAGTCACTCATACAACACGCAGTTAATAAGTTCCATTTCTCCAAGGAAGCTGTCCCTTCTAATGGTTTCAGCTATTCTGAAAATGAAGATTTCCTTTTTTTTTTTTTTCATTCAAAGCTTCCTCAGTCAATTGAGTATGGATAGGACTGAGTGCATCAAGCTTGTCATTCAATCAAAATTTTAGCCTAGTCTTTTAACTCCTAAGGACTCCAAGGAAGGCAGTTGAGTGCCCCAGGTACTCTCCATTATATTAGGAACACATGCAAATGTACTAATGCATTTGTGAAATATAGCATATGTAAACCAGGTACTGCATGAGGTAGTATAGCAGGATTAAGTCATACAAAGACAAAAATAAAATGCCTTGCATTCATAAGTTGCTCATGAATGTGGTTTGTGAATATTGGCCTGAAAGGATAATTTCTGACACAGCTTCTCAAAATAATTGCACAAAAGAATAACCTAGGAGTTTTACAATAATATTTACTGATTATTGGGCCCTACTCCCAGATCACTCACAATTTAATTGATCTGAATAAGGGTTTGGATATCCTCAGGTTCATTAGTTTTTTTTTGCATGGGCAGACACTGGGAATCAAACCCGGGTCTCTGGTATGGCAGGTGAGAACTCTGTGCTGAGCCACCGTGGTCTACCCATGGGTTCATCACTTTTCGAAGGGAAAGTGATCAGGATTAAATATTGATTTCTTAATTTAAAACCAGACATTCCAATCAATTTTTTCCATATGATAGATGAAGATCTGAAGAAGATTATTCAATAACATTATTGTGTTCTTATATGTGAAATATGTTTTCAGGCTAAAGATGGGTTAATGAGATTCTAGAAGTCTGTTATTTCTTCCTTCCTTCCATAGTATACCAGGAAGAAAATATGTCAAGATTTAGAACATAAAAACAAGGTTGCTGGGTATTTTTGCTCTTTGGTTTCTAATTTTAATAATCCTTATGCTGCTGAAAATACTTGTGGCACTTGGCACTTGTTAAAGAAAAGCACTTATGTTCAAATAGCCAATAGCTGAAGCTTAGCATGGAAGAAATATTGTTTAATCTGCTATTTTAAACTGCTTAACCAGATTCTACAATTTAGAAAGAATATTTTTCACTTTAGATCCAATAACCATCATAAGAAGACAGAGCAAATTGTAGCTATTGTATATGAATTGTAAAATCATTGTAAGGATAAAGAAATAAAGAACAGATATAACAAAAATAAAAATTGAAATTACCACTGTTTATGTTGTAGTTAAATGATCCTTAGATTTTTCCTCTAAGTTGCACCGATATATTGACAGATACATTAAACTTATAAACAAAAGAAAAATCTCTACCCATTTTCTACAACTGTATCTTCAGGTAAATTACCTACAGCTTCATATATTACCCACATTGTAAGAAATATACAGAAGGAAGCAAGCCTGCATATCTTAAAGATTGTTGGGTGATCACATGCAATAAACAATAACCAAAAGTTTGTTAAACTGAATCTACAAAAATATTGATTGATTGTCCTTTAAGTAGCTTTAGGGTATGATATAGATGCTTAAAAATAACTAAGAGAGAAATCATGCATTTGTAGTTGTTGAAACTTAGAGTATATTAGCTTCTTTGGTGGTTTGAAGCTGTTGGTACGCCAGAAAAACATTGTTTTAAAATATAATCCATTCCTGGGTGTGGACCCATTGTCAGTAAGTCCTTTACCTTTCGGCTGCTTCTGTTAAATTGTAACCCATCAGGCAGGCCATGGTGGTGCAGCAGGCAAGAATGCTCGCATGCCATGCTAGAGGACCCGGGTTCGCTTCCTGGTGGCTGCCCATGTGAAAAAAAAAAAAAATTGTAACCCATCTCATTCAAGATGGGTCTTAATCCTATTACTGGAGTCCTTTATAAATGGAATAACTATAGAGAGAAAAAAGAATTAAAAGTAAGAAATTGAAATCCAGGAATCCCAGAAAAGAAGGGAGAGACTAGTAGATACCACCATGTGACAAAGGAGCCAAGAAATTCCTGCAGCCAGTCTTTGGAAAGAAAACATCATCTTGATGATACTGTGATGTTTCCTGGTCTCAAAAAAAAAAAAAGTAAGTTAATAAATTTCCATCATTAAAGCCAACCCATTTTATGTTTTTGGAGCAGCCTAGGAAACTAAAACTCCTTCCTAAACCTTAGTTTTTCCATCTTGAATAAGACAATTTTATTGCTCCAAAGAGGAGTAGTGAGTATTAAGGAGAGTACATTTCAAAATATCTGTTTCATTGTAGGTATTTCACTAATTCTAACTCTTTCTTCCTCTTAAATGTTAACAATAATATAAACATTAATGTAATTTTTTACTTCTATCTAGTTTTTTTTTCCCATTTTATACCCATTTATATATCAAATGCAACAGGTTAACATTCTCATCTTAAATTTCAGAATATATTGTCCAGTTTAATAGGCTTCAGTATCTTCCCAGTGCTTATAGATTCAAGTTCCAAATATTTATTTTGGCATTTAAGACATACTACTATCTAACCCTAAGGTAACTTTTTTTTACCTCATTTATTAAAACATTTTTCTACAGAAAACCTGAAACAGTGTTCACTCAGCACATCCCATAACTTTCCAAAATCCATAACTTCTATCTTGCCCTCTCTTCCACCTGGAATTTCTTCACCTTGGTGAAAATAGTAGCAAGTATTTCAGGATTAAACAATGAGTAAGACAACCCATTGCTGCTTTTTTTGACTATTGGAAATCTCAGATAATTAAACAAGAAATTGCATATAACATCATGAGCCCAGTATAGAGGAACTGCATTATTCTGGGAGACAAAATAGAGCATCTTATCAAGGCTTCCTGAACACAATGATATTTGACCTTCAATCGGAAGAAAAAGGAAATAGTGGGAGATACAGGGAAGAATGATGATGAGAGTACTGCATAGAGGAAACCTTGTAGGTGAAAAGATGATTTGACTTGTTCAAAACACTGAAAAAAATACAGTCGTTGTGATGTAGAGTTTGGGGAAGAAAAGACAAAATGGTTATGAGAAAGGAGGCTGGAAAGTAAATGAGTAGCGAGATCCTATAAGGCATAGTGAGTTAAATGAAGGAGTTTATATTCTAGGTCAGTGAAAGGGTATTTTTCACGTGACTGATTATTGTATTATAGCTGTAGTCCTCTTTATTGAAACTTTGATTATTTCATTCTCTTTTCTTTAATCTTCTGCTCTCATTGACATGCTGACTTCTGCATTGCTCAGTATAAATGCTTGCTAAATGATGTCATAGTGTGAATGAAGGACAGAGGGATTCCAAAAAGAAACCACCAACTCCATTTCCATTTAGTCAACCATTTTATGATAGTCATCCAAAGGCTTAAGCGACAAGAACCCAAAGTGAATATACTCTCTCTACAGAAAGTAAGAATGACCTTTTAAAAATTTGGCTAGTGGTTTATCTGAATTGCCCAAATATATTTTTGCCTTCTTATTACAGGAAGGAAGAAACCCTCAAACACCACCAAGCATCAATGTAAGCCAGCTCTGATCATCTTCCAATCCAGATTCTCATTTGAGAAAAGGAAGCACACTGTCTGATTTTCATGAAAGAGAAATCAATACATTTTCTATGATATGGAAACCAGTGTTTGCAAAACTAACTAACGTCTAAATGGGGCTGCAATAATATTTCATTTGGAAGGATGAACCTAAACAAACAAGAAATAGCTAAAAGTTAATAAAATTTAATTTCACACTTCTCAGAGAAAAAAATGATAAATCAAATTAAAAAGGAAGATATGATTGAGAGTTTGTATTAGAATTAATAAAAAGAAAACACCAATATCCAAACTTGTATACGCCATCATAAACTTCTTTATATCTGTGCTACTTAGATTTTATTTGCTCTCTATGCTTGTGTGCTTTCTGAGATATTTTCCCCGAGTTCAGTTATATTGGAAAGTAAGATTATATTGCTATTGAGTTCATTTTCCTAGTATATAATACCAAACTGGGTTGCGATATCTGACAGATTTATGACTATTTGCTGAGACATATTTTATAAAATGGCAGAATAGATGGCATTTTTTTTCAATCTGCTCTCTGTAGAAAACCTTCATGGGAAAAATAGTTTTTAAGGAGGAATATATTACATTTTTTCACAGTCTTTTTTTGGCTATGGCAAAGGATATTTCTGAATAATATGTTGTAAAATAATGTATTTCAGAAGAAACACACAATTCATTGCTTACCCTATAGAGAAAGACTTCTTCCTGTCACTGCTAGATGTGTGAGTTCATGGGTATATAAAAATAGAATGCACTTGGCAATGAAAGTTACAGGCTGATTGATGACACTCCATTGTCAAACAATTGATATCTAGTGAGGAATTATAGCAACCTTGTAGTAGAGTACAAGTAATTCAGCAGCCCCTGAAATATGTTAAGCATACTTGCTTCTATTTTACTGGTACCTGGGTCATTTAAGTTGGGGGTGGAGTGGGAGAGTGTGCCTCTTTCTTTTCCTTGGGAAAAAATTAAATCACCTTCAGACAAGTTAACTAGCAGTTAATTTCAAGACAGTTCCTTAACATAAAGACATGTAAGTTGGCATTTTGAAATTTTATCTTCCTAAATAAAAAAAAAGAAAGAAATAGTGGCAGTTTGGCATAATAGAATATATCACCTGTGGTGCCAACTAAACATGAGATCAAATTGTGGGTTTAATACTTAACAAGCTGAAGGAGCTTGGGCACTCTTTAGTTTCTCATTGTTACGGGAATAAAAATGCATCTTCAACACATTGATTGACGGGCTTGGACGTAATCATGCATGTGTGCTAGCAGATAACAAAACTCATAGCAATGAACAGGACTTGGGAGCTGCTGAAGAAGAAGACCCTGAGTCAAAAGAGAGTAGGAACCAAATAAGCAGGAGACCTCTAAAATCAAAGACACAAGGTTTTGCTATTTGTTTGTACCCTTAAAACATTTCTGAAATATAATAAAAGGAATCATTTTGACCAAATTGGTGATGACTCCAGTTTGGTCAATGCTAAATTTGGAGAGAGATTTTAGGCATAAAGTGTTCAGTCAAGACTAGGAAGAGAGAGATGTGAGTCATCAGCTTCCAGAATGGAATGGAAACCATGGGAGTAGTTAAATTTTTCTGCATGTGAGATGATGTAGCCAGAGGTGTACTCAGACAGAGGAGCAAATGAGGGGAACTGAATCCGAAAGTAGGTAACTATCAAGTTGAAGGCGACAGGTCTCCATTGGTGCTCAGTGGATTTTTGGGAATCTCTTTCATCAGTAGAAGCCATGGACACATGGACTATTTCAACATGACTATCCTAAGGAGGGCAGGAAGAAAGGAATGGAAGTTGGCCATGCCATCCATGCATACTCAAAGACAAAGCAAACCACCATAAGGAAAGCGTAGCACAACCACAGTGGTAACAGAAATTTAAAAGAAATCAAACTTTCATCTTGCTCTTGGTGATGTATGCTTATATATCAGCTATTTTAAAATGAACTGAGATATTTATTTTTTTGAGTGTTAACTTTGGATATTGGGAGGTAGGTTTTACATTCTTGAGAAACACCTCCAATAAGTTTCCATTAATATAGACTGTAACTAGAAAGAATTGAAGTTGCCCAGTTTGGTAGACAGAATGGGATAGTGAAGGCCAAATTGTATTTCAGTGCAGAATTTTCTGGGCCTTTAGACAAATATGGTCCCCATAGGTCATGGCGTGGAGTTTGAGGAAAACTATTTAATCTTAGTCTTCCATTATATTTGGATATATTTCCATTATATGAAGCACCTATAAAATGAAAAGAAATCTGCCAGATCTCAGAAACACAGAAATAAGGTTCTTTAAAAACCAAAGAAATGTGAAAACAAAACAAAACAAAAGGTGTACGTAAGAGCAGCTCAGGTGATTGCAACAACAATTTTATCTTTTAGAGAATGTTGCACAAGCTGTCTGAATGTATCAGTGTAGAAGCTACTCTGTGAGACCTATGAGATTTCTATTATTCTCTATGCCCATGCATTTAGAAAACGGTGTGTACAATGCATGCTTTCAATAAAACTAAGCAAAGATCAACACATATTCTGGCAGCAACACTACCACTGAGAAAATTGAGAGACAAAAGGTATTTTGTCGTAAAAATATTTGCTGAGAAAATAAATCCTATTGACGTCTCAAAATGTTCTGTGAAAATAGTTCACATGTTATTTTTTTCCTAAGTAGTTTGCCATCTCTTTCATGGTAAAATTTTAATTTATTTTTTCTTTTTTCATAGGTAAAACTATTTTCAAGAATAGAGAAACAAAGAGCAAAGTATAGCTACTGATTGTCTTATCAATGCCTGCAAGTTTATTCTACTTTCATTTTAATCAGATGCATATGTATTGCTGAAACAGCAATGACTAGGATCTCAAACAAATGTGCTCATTAGTATATTAGTTAATATTATATAATAGTTAATAAATAATTAGTGTTTATTTAACACTTAGATATTCGTGGGTCTTCACTCTCTGTAGCATGCCTACTGTCTCCTTTGTAGGTTGTTGAAGGATTAGATAGGAAGCTAATTACTATGGCTATTATATAAAAAGAAAGTGGTGGCCAAGATTGAATAGATGGGTTTTCCCAAAATATTTACCTTACAAAGGTGGTGTCTGTGACTCTCTCTAGAGAGAACTATTTTGCATAAAATCATAAAAATTCTCAGTTGGAAAAAAATACTTTATTAATTTATTTTATTGGAAGATTTTTTTTTTTTTGCTTTTATTTTGATAGAGTGCAACTTCCTTAGGATTGTGTAGGCGGAAGCCCGGAATTCATTGGAATACTTTTTCCAATGAAATATTTTCCAACTATTTCTCGTTTGTTTTGCCAAATAACATTTTCACAGTCTACAATTTGCATACAATGAATAAGCAAGTATTCCTGGGAGTCTGGGAAAACTAACTTTCTTGAACTGCCATTTCCTCATACATACAAAGAGGAAGTGAGAATGGAACTTTTCTCTTAGAACTGTAACCAGGATGAGATGAAGAATACAAAGCACCTAGCATAGTGCCAGGGACATGGTATATGCCCAATAATGAGGGGTATTTTATTTCTTCACAAACAAGGAAATAAGTGAAAAGAAGGAACAGCTAAGTAGCTTACTTGATATCAACCAATTAATTGGTTATGAGGCCACAGATTGTCTGATGGGTATTTAATACACACTATTATATTCTCACAACAAGTAATTTAGGTAGAAATGTCCCATTGGATGAGAAGCGGAAACTCAGAGTTTAAGCCCAAATCCCATAACTAGTATGTGCCAGAGCTGGAGAATGAATTTTATCTCCACAAGCATATAAATTTATAGAATGTTTTCTGTGTCTTATTTTGGGTTCCAGTAATAGGAAACCCAAAATAAGAGGGTATAAACAAAAAGGAAATGCATTCCTACACATCCCTAGGATTCTAGGGGTCAGGATAGTTTCATTGCTCACATAATCCAGGTGCTCTGACTCCATTTCTCTGCTCATTTATCATCTTGGCTGTCTTTGTGGTATGAGTTTCACGTTCAGCCTGGAAGTTTGTTTCTATAGCAGTTCAAGGGTCCATATCTGTATATGCAACAATATGCAAAGAGAGAGAACATGTCTTTCCTAGATTTTCAAGCAACATTCACTAAACTTAGACCCATTGGTTGCTTGTCCTTCCCTGAATAATGAATGCACTCAGGAAAATGGAATTTGCTGATGAACTGAGAACAACCCCTGGATTTGTGAAGAAATCCCTGTGTAAAGCACAAAGACACCCACACACATACACAGTAAATACAATCAAAAAACATTCTATGAGAAATGAAAGTATTTCTTAAAAAGTTGCTTATCTCCATTCTAAAATGTTTTTTCCTTAAATAATAAACAACCAAATAATTTATCACATATTTACCTTTGTCAGTTCTTGTGCTAGATTCTGATTGGAAAATGAATAGGGTGTGGGCTCAGTATTTACAAAGAAAGTGAGAGAGTATAACTTATCAACTCTCTGGATCTTATTTCCATTTCTTACATGCTACAAGATGTTAGTGAAATGCCTTAACTGCTTTGAGCCTCTGTTTCTTTATTTGTGAAATGGGTTTTTACAAGGATTGATTCAGACAGCAAAAGCTGCTTAGCAAATGTACATTATTATCACAGAGCAGAGGTAGAACTCAGTGGTTGAAAATAGTGGGATTTGTTGGACTGGATTTAAACCCAAGACATATCACATACTGATTATACAAACATGCACACATTCCTAAAATTGTCTACACCATCTATAAAAAGACAAACAAACAAAGGACCTCAAGTTTCTTGTCAGGATACAGTGCAATAATACAAAAAAGCATTTAGTCTGGTGTCTGGCTGAGAGTAAGCATTCATGAGACATATTTGTTATTATTATTGTTATCACTACTACTGAAGTGCAATTTCTGTCATCCAGGAGTTTACTGTTCTGGAAAAGCAGATTGAAGTAACAAATAAAATATATTATAAGAATAGCATATAAACTAAAAGAAGGTGAATTTTTCAGATCCACAAGAAGTAACATTGTCTCGAGAGGTCAAAAAAAAAAAAAAAAAAGCTTCACAAAGGAGGTGAAAATAAGTTGTATAAGGATATATACAAGGTCCACCTTGCAGGAGCCTCATGCAGAAAACCTCAGGGGTGTGAAGAAACAAGACGATTAAGTTAGACAACTCATAGCACGGATGAGAACACAGGTTTTCATAGCAAGTCTGCACCGTCTTTTCCAAAGCAAAGATGTTCTGGTGCAAACCCAGCCTGAGAAAGGAAAAGTGACAGAGAAAACAGATTTCCTCCTTATAATGTGTCAGGGAACTTGGAGTAGATTATATCCTTGTACGAAGGCAATAGAGAAGCTCGGCAGCTATTTTGACAGCACTGAAATAAAGCCAGGAGCCCATTACTTTAATACTCAGGGAAACCACACTGATCGACATCAGAACCATTCAGGAAAGGTGGGTAGATTGATGGCATGGTCCCAGGTGACACCGTAGTGCAATAGCAGGCTTTCAATCCTAGGCAAACTTCCAGGTGACATACAAATTATCTTCACATACTACAAATTTCTCAGGCCCCTGCCAATATATATAGTGTCAAAAAGTGGACACATAGTAGGCTGTCAATTCATATTTGTTTATTAGCATTTCACAAAAGGTGATTTAAGCTTCATCATTATTATATGTTGAGATTTGGAGATGGATTATGTGGTTAATATATTGCAATATTTCATGGGCATACATATATGTTCTCTCCATATTATCAGACCACCTCCTTTCCATTATTTATTTTATCAAATTTAGACATAATAGAAAAGACAAGGATCCAGGAGGTTCAATCTGCAAAGACAAGAATTCAGGGACAAGGAAGCTAGGTGGAATATGAGCAATGATAAAACTGGATAACATCCAAGAACTTACATGGAGAGTTAGTGAGAAAGTTAATGCTGAGCTTATAAAATATATATATATAACCACCACAAACACAGAGGCTGCTATTAGCAACCACCAGAATGCCAGGTTCAAAAGGTGATTGCCTACCAATACCATTAATATTCCAGGACAGGAGAAGCCCACTCAAATTAGTTAAAGATTTATTGTGGAATAAGATTCTTCACAATGCAAATATGCCATTACCATTCCATGGTTAAAATATCCAGTGACTCCCAAGGCCTTCAAGTTAAAATCTATATTCCTTAGCAAGACATATAAATCTCTTCAATATTTTCTTCTCATCTTTCTCCTTAGGAAACCAAGCCCCATTCCCTTCATCCACAACAGACACTGTATGCTGTGCTCCAGTGATGCTGAATTATTAACAATTACTCAAAGAATCATGTCATTTCACACTTTCCTAACCTTGGCCATACTACTTTAACTCGAATATTATTTTCCTTCCCACCTGCTTATTATTTTTCTGCATCCCTCAGAATCATTTTTTCTAACATCTTTCTGATACCAACTCTGCAAATCATTCCTATGCTACCAAAACCGAAAGAAGGTGAGTGTGATAGCGACCCCTTGTCTTTTTTCACTCACTGAATGCCTTAGTCATTAATTCATTGGTCCTTTCATCAAGAGATATTTGCCTGTTGCTGAGGTAGTTGCCAGTTAAGAGCAGTTTTAACAGGTCAGACGTTGTCTTATAATCTAGTATTCTTTGCTTTTCTCCTCTATATCACTTATCCTTTAACATTTTAATCATCTATTGCCACTATGTAAGCAGACAGATTATGGAGGATACTTGAGAACAGCAGCCTTGTATTATATATCTTGGTGCATACCAAGCACTGTGTCTGAGATAGATGAGTAGGAAGGTTCAGGAATCAGTCCCTCCAACAGAACAACTAGGAAACAGGCGAGGACTATTGGCATCAACTATTTCAAAACTCCAGAGTCCAACAGAACACTATACAGCATCAAAGGAAGAACAAAAAGTCAAAAACGGGTAAAAAATACTAGTAATTAGCTATTTCCATGCAGCCGTTACCTGTGCCCATCCTCCACTCTCACAGTGGGCTATGTGGAATCCAACCCATGGCATTGCTTGCTGGTATCAGAAGGGGTTATAAAAATCAATTTCCTCAAGATCCAGGGTAGGCATCTGCTGCTAGCTGATCATGGCTTTTGATTAACAACTCTAGATCTCTGGAAGCTGGCTCTGAGGGCAATCATTGTTCCATCCCATCATGGACAACAGTGGCAGAGAAGACTTAATGACAGTATGCTTCTTCAGAGATGTGGAGGGCAATTGAAGGACCACATTGGCTGGGCAGAGACAAGAAAGCACAGCTCTGAGGAGCTGTTGGAAGAAGTTCCTGCCCTCTGACTCATCCCTCTCCAGGGAAATTTGGAGCTGGCTGATGCTCCCTTTATGGGTTCTTGGCCTTTTTCTAGCTGGGAAACTGATTGGGAAGACTACCTTCCAGTGTGCTTCCCCACCCAAGACTTTACCTTATAGGCTAAAACAGCAGGACAAAAATCCTGTGTAAGAAAGAATTGAGGCACGAAGCCTGGGGCAAAGGCTTCTTGCTTTAAGTTCAGCAGCAGAACACCCAGGAAAGTGAGAATGTCTGATTCCTAGGAAGCAGAGGAAGCAATCAAATTTCTGAAAATTGGGGAACTCTTAAGCCATTGGCAAGCACAAGGCCAGGAGAAGACTAAACCCTGAAAAGACAGGGAGGATACTGTACTTTGCATGTGCCTCCAGTGGATCTTCTTGACAGGAGGGCTGACATTCAAGAAATTATCTATCATATCAGTAGCTGGTTACAAGTGCAAGAAACCAACATCTCTGGGAATAAATCCCAGAGTTAAAATTTTAAATTATTAGCCTGTATCATCTACCACAAAAGAGTAAAAGACAAAGAAACAGACAATGATGGTGTAGCCAAAGGAAGAGGGTAAAAACACCAATGGAGTAAACTAGATGGTGAACATACCAAACAAACACTTAAAAAATGATCTCTAATATGTTACCAGATAAAGGTGGTGGATTCTGTGCCTGATGTACCCAAATGATCATTTCCTGAGACACTAGGGTTCTGAGAGGGCAGATGGTCTATCTGCCTAAAATTCTGTCTCTTCAAACTACATTAATTCTGATAGTTTCATAGTATCAAAGATGGGTAAGTTTTAGGTTAATGAGTACAATGGCTCTAGATGATATAATTAGAGGGATCTAAGTATTGAGCATGCATAGATTGATGATATGCTTAGTCACAGAACATATGTAAGAAAATGGTGGTGTTAATATGATGATGGTTGTGATTTTTACTACTGTAATGAGGTATAGGTCACTTGTTGGTGCAAAGTCTAAGCTACTGCTCATGTCAGGTGGGTCCATTTTGGTTAGATCCAGCTGCAGTTGTCAAGATAACTTTTAAATTGGGGCAGGATAGTTCTGGACTGACTCAAGACCTTTCATTAATAAATTTTAAGGGGCTGTGTTTAGTGATCACAAGACTCCAAAGTTGAAAAACCAGATAAAATGGGTACAAATGAGGATCAGTCACAAGGTTTTTACAATCATAAGAGTACAAGAAAAGGGCTATACAATCATAATCAGAAATCAATGCAGCTGGATTACAGTTCAGAGATTCCAAATATTTCCCTGTCTACTCTAATATACCAGAAAGAAAAAAAAAAGAAATATCTATATAGTGATTCAGTAATCATAATAATCTTTTAAATCCTAACTTCTTGGTAACAAATACATTCAAGGAAATGAAGTATTAAAGAATGTATTGGTTAGGGTTCTCTAGAGAAACAGAATCAACAGGAAATATTCATAAATATAAAATCTATAAAAGTGTCTCACATAACTGTGGAAAATTAAGTCCAAAATCTGTAGGTCAGGCTGTGAAGCTGATGATTCCGATGGAGGGTCTGGACAAACTCCACAGGAGAGGTTCACCAGCTGAAGCATGAAGAAAACTGTCTCTTCAAATCCCCCTTAAAAGGTTTCCAGTGATTCGATTAAGCATCACTCATTATTTAAGGCACTCCCTTTGGCTGATTACAAATGGAATCAGCTATGGATATAGCCAATGTGATCATGATTTAATTCTGTGATATGTCCTCATAACAAAGACAAGCCAGCACTTGCTCAAACAGACAAACAGGTACCACCACTTAGCTAAGTTGACACATGAACCTGACCATGACAGTCCACCCCTTGTCAACTCAGCAGCTATACTCATCACTTAAACCATACCTAGTTTCTAAAGAGAAAACAATAAAAGACACAATTTTTTCTTACTTAACAATACTCAACTGTCTGCATATAACTGGAAACATATTAAATCTCTTCAGAATAGGGTACAAGTCCTTGGGTAATATTCATTCTTAAACTTGATATCTTACAACTTAAATAGTATAACAGGAACAAACAGCATTACAGTCTTCATTTCTGTAACTGATCATGTGGTCATAGTTCATATTTATCACTACCTTCTTCCACTACCCATTCCATGTTACCTTTACCCTCAGCAAGCACTTGAGCTGGCCATGGTTCTTTGCCTGGTGGGGTGACCCAAACCTTCATTCCCGAAGTTTCAGACCCATTGGTAGTTCTGCCTGGATTGGGTTGTTGAAGTTTTCCATTGATTTTAATCACAAGGCATGGTAGTACTAAAGGATGCTCTAGGGGATCTCCTATATTCCAAGAAAACTCTTCTTTACTTCCATTACGAAGTTGCAGTCCTACTTCCCCCTGATAGTCAGGGTCAATCACCCCAAACAATAAAGTAATCCCCTTCTTGGCTTGTTGATCCAGGGGCATAAGTAGCCCAAAGTGACCAGGTGGCAGTCTTAGATTCCAGTTCAGTGGGATCATTGTTATTTCTCCTGGTGGAAGCACTCCCCATTTTGGAACTAAAACCTGTAGACCAGCAGAGCTCAGGGTCGCAGGGACAGGAAGCAAAAATTTTCCTAGTGGATTACTAAGGGTAATAGTGAGTGGTGCCACTCCCATTTCCACCCCTTGATTCCTGGAACCACGGATCCTGCCTATAAGAGAAACAGCACCATACGGTGGACACTGATTCAGAGCATACACAGCTTCCTGGAGAACATTGCCTCAGCCCTTCAAGGTATTACCACCTATTTTGCACCATAATTGAGTTTTCAAAAGGCAATCCCATCGTTCTTTCAATTCAGCTGCTTCTGGATAATGGAGAACATAGTAAGACCTAAGAATTCCATGAGCATGTGCCCATTCCTGCACTTCATTTGCTGTGAAGTGTGTTCCTTGATCAAAAGCAATGCTATGTGGAATACCTTGACGATGGATAAGGTATTCTGTAAGCCCACAGATGGCAGTTTCTGCAGAAGCATTGCATGCACAGAAAGCAAACCCATATCCAGAGTATATGTCTATTCCAGTTAGAACAAATCGCTGCCCCTTCCATGAAGGGAGTGGTCCAATGTAATCAACCTGCCACCATGTAGCTGGCTGGTCACCTCAGGGAATGGTGCCATATCAGGGGCTGATGTGGGTCTTTGCTGCTGGCAGATTGAGCACTCAGCAGTGGCTGTAGCCAGGTTGGCCTTGGTGAGTGGAAGTCCATGTTGCTGAGCCCACGCATAACCTCCACCCCTACCATCATGACCACTTTGTTCATGAGCCCATTGGGCAATGACAGGGGTTGCTGGGGAAAGAGGCTGACTGGTATCCACAGAACGGGTCATCTTATCCACTTGATTAATAATCCATTAGATTATCAAAACCTTCCTCTGCTGAAGTCACCCTCTGGTGTGCATTCACATGGGACACAAATATCTTCATGTTTTTAGCCCACTCAAAAAGGTTTACCCACATACCTCTTCCCCAGACCTCTTTGTCATCAATTTTCCAACTATGTTAGCCACCAATATCATTATCCATATATATACTGCCATCCCATTTTTCAGGGTCCCACTCTTTTCCAATCAATGCCCTCACTTTAATGGCAGACACCATCCAAGACTGAGATTTCAATTGGCTTTGTAAAGTTGCTACTCTAACAATAAGATTCTGAGTCTGATTTTCAGAAATCTCAAGTCTACGGCTACAGCAAATACGATTTTCCCTCAGGAAACTCAAAGAAATGTCCACATTTGTAAGACGGTGCTTAAGCTTCTCGTTTGAAGACTTAAGTTGATCCCTTTCACTCATTAATGTATACAGTGTATCTAACAACAACCAGCCAACATCTCTATACTTCCTATTTCCACAAAACTCCATAAAGGTGCCAAAAACATTATCCTCAGAGCCTGGCTTCATACAAGTGAAGCATTAGAAGAATCTAATGGTGATATTTTGACTATCTCTTTTGCCAACTCACTCCATGGATTGGCAATATCATTTTGATTATGGGAATCAGAGTCCTTAGTGCTTTTGAGTCCAGAGTAGAAATCATTCATAAAAAACCATTTTTAATATTCTGTTTCTTAAGAACCACTCCTGGTACCAAGCTATATTAGTTAGGGTTCCCTAGAGAAACAGAATCAACAGGAACTATTTGTAAATATAAAATTTATAAAAGTGTCTCACATAACCGTAGGAACGCAGAGTCCAAAATCTGTATGGCAAGCTGTGAAGCTGACAATTCCAATGGAGGGTCTGGACAAACACCACAGGAGAGACTTGCTGGCCGAAGCAGGAAGAAAACTGACTCTTCTGAATCCCCCTTAAAATGCTTTCAGTGATTAGATCAAGAATCACTCATTCATTATTTAAGACATTCCCCTTGGCTGATTACAAATGGAATCAGCTGTGAATGTAGCCAACATGATCATGGTTTAATTCTGTGAAATGTCCTCATAGCAAAAGACAAGCCAGCACTTGCCCAACCAGACAAACATGTACTACCACCTGGCCAAGTTGATACATAAACCTGACCATGACACAGAGAAAAACTAAAGGATAACAGGAAAATAATGAATGAACAGTATGAGAATCTCAGTAAGAGACAGAAATTTTAAAAAGGAACCACACTGAAGCAGTGAAATTGAAGACCACAATAGGTGAAAAGAAAAATTCTCAGGAGGGTTTCAACAGCAAATTGGAACTGGCAGATAAAAGACCCAGTGCACTCAAAGACAAGGAAATTGGAATGATCGAAGATGAGTAGCAGAAAAAAAGGAATTATAAAATGCTAAAATCGCGTAAGAGACCAATGCAACGCCATCATGCATATCAATATAAGAATTACAAGATTTCCAGAAGGAGAAGGATTAAAAAGGTATAGAAGGAATAGTCAAAGAAATAGTGACAAATAACTTCCCAAACTTAGCAAAAGAGATGAATATGCATGTTCAATAAACCCAGGAAGCACCAAATAAGATTAACCTGAAGAAAATATGCCTATTGATCAAACTGTCAAATTTAAGGGAAAAGGAAGAAGGTTCTGAAAGCTGCAAGAGAAAAGCAATGTGTTATGCACAAGGAAGTTCCAATCAAATTAAGTGTCAATTTTTCATCAGAAATTATGGAGTCGAGAATGCAATAGGTTCTAATACTTAAAGTGCTGAAACAAAAGCAAATGCCAATCCAGAATTTTACATCTGGCAAGACTTTCTTTCAAAAGTCTGGGGCAGATTAAGATGTTCCCAGATAAACAAAAGCTGTGGTAGTTCATCACCACTATATCTGACCTACAAACAACAGTAGAGGGAGTTCCTCAGACTAAAGGAAAGGGCAGGTGAAAGTGGTTTAAAATGACATAAACAAATATAATTTTATGGTAAAAGGTAACCATTTGAGTAATTATAAAAGCCAGTACTATTTCATTGTATTTTTGGTATGTAACACCAGGTTCATTCATACTACAGGTGCCAAAATACAAATGCATACAAAATAATGATAAATTTATGGTTTAGAACAAATAGTGAATGAAGATAAGATTGAAAGATGTACCTGAAAAAGGTGAGGGGTGGAGGGGCATAGGGACAGGTTTTATGGATGCTATTGAATTTAAGTTGTTTTCAAATCAGATGAGTATTATATGTTTAGGATATTCAATTTTAGCTCTATGATAATCACAAACAAAAGATATGAAGATTATATACAGGTAGAAATAAGAAGCAGCTCAATATAGTTCAGTACAAAAAATCAAATAAATATGAAAGTAGGAATTAATGGATGAACTGAGGGACAAAAAAGGGATAAGACAAGAGTAAATAACAAAATGGCAGAAGAAATACCTACATCATTTGTATTGACTTTCAGTGTAAATAAATTAAACACTTCATCAAAAGGCATAGATTGGCAGAATGGACAAAAAAGCTTGACCCAACTATATGCTGTGTAAAGGAGCAAAACAAGAAGAAGATGTAATAATTAAAAATATATAGGGATCTAAAAGCAGATCCCCAAAGTATGCATAGCAATTACTGGCAGATTTGAAAGGAGACATAAGCAGTTCTACATTAAGAGTAGAAGTCTTTGATACACCACTTTTAATAATGCATAAGGCATCTAGATAGAAGATCAATAGGAAATGCAAAACTTGACAATATTCTAAACCCAGTAGACCTAACAGACATATATAGCACGCTTCATGAAAAAAAACCAGAATACACATTCTTGTTGAAAGAACACTGATAATTCTCCAGGATAGACCATATGTTGGATCATAAAAAAAAAGTCTCAATAAATTAAAAAATAATTTAATAATTCAATGTATCTTCTCTGATCACAAAGGAATGAAGCTAGAAGTCAATAAGAGAAGGAGAAAGGGATAATTAAGAAATATGTGGAAATAAAACAACATATTTTTCTCACATGCCATGCCAGAGATGCAGGTTTGATTCCTGGAGCCTGCCCATGCAAATAAATAAATAAATAAATACTCCAAAAAAAATGGGTTAAAGAAGAAATCATAAGGACTGTTAAGAAATATCTTGAGGTGAATGAAAATGTAACATACCAAAATTTATGGGTGCAGCAAAAGCAGTGCAGAGAGGGAAATGTATAGCTCTAAATGCATACATTTAAAAAGAAGTAAGCTTTCAAATCAAAGCCCTATGATCAAACCTGGAAAATCTAGAAAAGGAAGAGCAAACTAAACCCAAAGTGATCAGAAGGAAGGAAAGAAATATTAGAGTGGAGATAAATGAAATAAAGAATTATAATTGAAAGAACAATAAAGAGAACCAAAAAAGTGAAAAATTGCTTCTTAGAAAAGATCAATAAACTTTACAAACTTTAGGTAGACTGACAAAGAATAAAAGAGAGAACAAAAATGAATAAAATCAAAACTGAAAAGGAAGCCATTACTACCAACCCTACTGAAATAAAGGAATATAAGATGATGCTATGAACAACTGTATGAAAGCAAATTAAATAATCTAGATGAAATGGAAAAATTCTTAGAAACACAGAAACTATTTACATTGACTCAAAAAAGAAAATGAAGATCTCAACAAATGAATAGCTAGTGAACAGATGGAATTTGTAATTAACTTCCCAACAAAGAAAAGCCCAAGACCTTATGACTTTGAGGGGGAATTCTACTAAATAGTCCAAGAGGAATTACCAACAATCCTGCACAACTCTTCCAAAAAATTGAAGAGGAGGGAACACTGACTAATCCATTCTAAGAGGCCATCACCCTCATATCAAAGCCAGATGAAGATACCACAAGAAATGAAGAGTAGAGCAGTAACTCATAGGAATATATATGTAAAAGTTCTTAACAAAACACTAGCAAACCAATCCATTAAAGCACATTAAACCAAGCACATTAAAAGAATTATGAACCATTATTGAGTGGCATTAATCCCAAATATGCAAGGTTGGTTCACTATGAGAAAATCAAATCATGTAATATGCCATAGTAATACAATGAAAAGAAGAAAACAACACGATCATCACAATTGATACAGAGAGGACATCTGACAAAATGCAGCACCCTTTCTTGATAAAAACACTTAGAAAACTAATAGACTGAAACTTCCTCAACATGATAAAGGGTATATAAAAAAGCCCATAGGGTGGGCCACGGTGGCTCAGCAGGCAAGAATGCTTGCCTGCCATGCCAGAGGACCTGGGTTTGATTCCCAGTGCCTGTCCATGTTAAAAAAAAAAAAGCCCATAGCTAGAATCCTACTTAATGGTGAAAGACTGAAATTTTTCCCTGTAAAATCAGAAGTAGGGCAAGGATGCCCATTTTCACCACTGGTATTCAGTTTTGTGTTGGAAATTCTAGCCAGGGCAATTAGACAAGAAAAACAAATAAAAGTTACCCATACTGGAAAGGAAGAAGTAAAACTTTCCCTATTTGCAAGTAAGATGATCCTTTCTACAGAATATCCTGAAAACTTTATACCAAAGCTCCAACAGATAATAAATAAATTCAACAAAATTATGGGATACCAGATTAACAACCCAAAATCAGTAATGTTTTTATACACCAGAAATGAACAATCAGAATAAGAAATAAAAAATTTCCTTCACAATAGCAATTAAAATAATCAAATATCTAGGAATAAATCTAACCCAAGAATGTAAAGGACTTTTACACAGCAATGTACAGAATGTTGCTAAAAGATATCAAAGAAGATGTAAATAAATGGAAGGAGATTCCAGGTTCATGTATTGCAAGATTATGTATTGTTAAGATGTTAATTCTACCCAAATCAATTTACATATTCAATCCCAATAAAAATTCTTATAGTCTTTTTGCAGAAATGAAAAAAATAATCATCAAATCTATATGGAACAGTACGGACCCTGAATGGCCAAAGCCATCATGAAAAAGATTGAAGTTAGAGGACTCATACTTTCTGACCTAACCTTCAGTAATCAAAATAGTATGGTATTGGTACAAGGACAAACATATAGATGAAAGGAATAAAACCGAGAGTTCAAAAGTCAACCCTCACATTAATATCCAAATGATTTTTGACAAGTGGGCAAAACTACTCAATTGGGAATAGCTTTCTCTTGATCAAACAGTGTTGGGTAAACTGGATCTCCATTTGCAAAAGAATGAAGGTGGACCCCTCCCTCACTCTATATACAAAAATCATTCAAAATGGATCAAAGACCTAAATGTAAGAGCCAGAACTATCAAACTCCTAGAAGAAAACATAGGGGAATATCTTCAGGACCTTGTGTTAGGCAATGGTTTCTTAGACTTTACTCCCAAAGCACAAACAACAAAGGAAAGAAATAACAACAACAACAACAAAACTGAATGTGATCTCATAAAAATTAAAAACTGTTGTACTTTGAAAAACTTTATCACAAAAGTAAAATAACCTATAGAATGGGAGAAAATATTTGGAAATCACATATCAGAGAAGGGTTCAGTATCCAGAATATACGAAGAAGTACTCAACTCAATAACAAAATGAAAAAACGATCTATTTTTTTAAAAACGGACAAGACTTAAATAGATGCTTTTCAAAAGAGATGTACAAATGGCCAAAATGCATGTAGACAAACACTTGACATTGTTAACCATTAGCAGAATGCAAATCAAAACTACAAAGAGCTACCATTTAACACCTACTAGTATGGTTTGCTTTTTTTTTAAAAAAAAAAAAAGAAGGAAAAGTCACAAGTTTTAGAAAGGACGTGGAAATATATGAGCTTTCATCCATCACTGGTGAGAATGTGAAATGGTGGCACCACTGTGGAACACAGTATGGTAGTTTCTCAGAAAGTAATGCATAGAGTTAGGATATGACCTGCAGACCCACTTCTAGGAGCAGACCCAAAATAATGTACAGCCGTTTGCATACTGATGTTCATCGTGGCGTTATTCCCAATTGCCAAACAATTGGAAGAAACCCAAGTGTCCATTCACTGAAGAATGGATAAATAAATTATGGTATATATATATATATATAATGGAATATTGTTCAGTCATAAATAAGAATGAAGTTCTAACATGAGACGTAATGGAATAACTTTAAAGATATCATATTGAGTGAAATAAACCAGACACAAAAAGGCAAATATTGTATAACCTCACTGATATGAAACAGAGTAAGCAAACTCATACATTCAAAATCTAGAATATAGGTTAATAAGGCATGGGATTAGGGTATGGAATGGGATGTTATACTTAAAATATACAGTGTTTCTATATAGGATGATGGAAATGTTTTAGCAATGGATGGTGGTGATGTGAGCATAATGTTATGAATATAATTAACAGCACTTATATCTTTGAATGTGGTTCAAAGGGTAAATGTTAGGTTATATACATATGATGCTACATACAAATAATAAAACAACCTATAGAATTGCACCACACAGTGAACCCTAAATTAAACCACGGGATATAGTTAACAGTACAATTATAAGAATATGTTTTCATCAATTGTAACATATGTTCCACACCAATGCAAGGTGGTACGGGAATCCTGTATTTTATGCATTAATTTTCTGTAAACACAGAACTTCTCTAAATAAAAAGCACAATGTCTGGATTATAGAAGTTTACTCAACATTTGTTGAGTAAATTAGTGAATTAATTAGTGAATGAAAACAGGCCATTGTGAAAAGATACTCAGTAATACTCTGGAAATGGAAAACTTTTTATTCCTTCTGTTGCACAGGAATACTTTCAGATTAAATTGTTAAATGTATAACAATGCAATTAATCTGATTTAAATTTCATTCTAATAGAGAGTGACGTAAAACAATCAGTAGTGATTACCTTGCACTAATGATTCTCTAAATCTGGGCAAGAAAAGTGAATCTTAAGGACTGGTTTGGAACTGAAGATGAGTGAAGTTCATGTAAAAAATTGTGCAATTTCTTCTCAGAGATTACATGAGTGTACATTTCTTAGTGTGTGTACATGTGTACATATGTGTGAATATCTATGTGTCTGCATGTGTAGATGTGTATATATAAATATATATGATAAAAATAGTGTAGAAATAGATGAAATGGCATGAACTTTACAATTTAAGAAACCCAGATTTATATCCAATCTCAAGTAGTTTCTGTGCTCGGCAATTTAATTCGTTTAAGTTTTCTGAATGTCAAATTCATCATCTATAAAATAGAGATAATATCTAATTCATAGAATTGATGTGGTGATTTTAAATAGTAATTTATGTAAATGTCTAGTAGCTGGACACACATTTTTCTTCTTCTTCCTCTTCTTCTCCGTCTTGATTTCTTCCTTGTAGTAGTCAGAAGGTGTGCTATATGCTGTTTATGATAGCGTAATAGTTAATCAGATATGGTCACGGGGAGATCACAATAAGAGGTCATGCTGGACAAAGCATGCAGGGACTTTCAAAATTTTAGATATGGTTAAAAGACTGCAAAAAACATCTTACAGAATTAGGGATAAATGCATTAGGCATAACCTTTCCTAGGATGAATACTTCATTTCATTTATGAGATAACTTGATAGGTTTGGTAGTAACAGCTCTGTATCATTTCATGTGTAAGAATCCTTTGGTTATGATCAATTTCAATGCATATCAGTATTAATTAGTGATGTCTGCCATGTGTTAATCAGAATTTCCTCGATGCAAGCAATAGAAACTAATTCTGGCTAAAAGGGAATTTGTAGCAAGGATATAGGCTGTCTCACAGAATGGAAGGAAAACTGAGGAACCAGGGCAATCATAAGAGTCCAGGTAGCAGAAAGTAAATGGCAGAATTGTGATGATTCAGTGACAAACTTGTTTTATATAATGTTTATTCTTCTGTCCTTGGACCGATCTTCTCAAGATTAACAGGCTTAGGAGGGAAAAACTGGGAGTTCTAGCCTCAGTTTTATGCACAGTGCTTCTTTAAGGAGAACATAAAACACTAGTGGCAGCTCACAATGGAGGTGAAATGGATCCCTCAAAAGATACAGGTTTTAGAGAACAGAGTAAAGAGCATTGAATAGTGTGAGGTCAAAACCAGCAAATGCCCAATATATTGGCATGTACAAGGGTGAAGGCATAGAGCACACTTTCACCCTTGCCTCTTTACACTTGAGAATTAAAGCCCAAGTAAGTAAAAGTGAATTATAATTAGTGAAAGAAAACTGAAAGTCGGGTCATTCTTCTGCTAAGGTCACTGAAACGTGAATTACAATTCCTTTTCAAAACACTGCCATATCCTGAGACCTATTGTGACCTGGGAGTAACTGAGGTAATAGGAGAATCTGATTCAATATACTTAATTTAAGCATTTACAAGGCAGACCTTGAAATCAATAAACATTTAGACTCTTCTATCAAATGCTAAGTTTTTCAATGATATTCTAGCAAAAATGAGCTCCTAGTGAAGCAGATGAAAGTGCATATTTAAGCGTTCTCAGGCTTCAGTTATTTTGCTTATTAGTATTGGAAGCAAAGTTCTAAAAATAAATCAAGTAAAGATGATATTGCCCATTCTAAAGATAAGCAAGAGTCAGGCGTCATTTAGAAATTTTTTCTGAAGTCATGGAGTAAAATTTATCATTTTACCTTCCATCATATTGTTTCAATACATAATAAAGACTCATTTTTTATTTTATGTGGCAAATACACATTTTTAAAATTAAAATGCTTGTAATTATTGGTGATCAATATTGGGTTGTGCGACAGTGGCTCAGCAGGCAGAATTCTTGCCTGCCGTGCCAGAGACCCAGAATCAATTTCCAGTGCCTGCCCATGCAAAAAAGAAAGAAAGAAAAAAAAAAAACAAGAATGAGGAACTTAAGTCGATTAGTAAGAGCCAAAGAAAGCATAAAAATATAGACAAGAAAGTTCTCTATATCTACCATCAAACATCAAATTCTGTATTCAATATGGCCAAAGCATGTCATATTAGATTGAAGAAATGGGCATTAATAAAATTTCATGTCAATATTTTTATTTCAATTTTTGACTTCATGATTTTTGTCCAGAATGTCAATTGTACTTCGTTCATAACCAAGGCATTCTAAATGTAGAATTACATCTCTGAGTTTATTGCAGAAAGATTCACTGGAAATTGTCTTAATAGTAGAAATCAATAGTTTGTCTTATCATAGTTTGGACACCTCACCATTCTGAATTTCTATGCTTGCCTTTCTTTTCTCCTCATTCAATCACATTTTAAGTTGTGGATTAAAGAGAAAACTTTGCTCTTACCAGTTGGCTTGGAAATTTAAAAACCACAGATATAAAAGTACATTTTTCAGTTCATAAAAACCTCTCTAATGAGACATATGAAAATATGAATTGCTTCTAATGAGCTCAGAATTGCATATACTTGCCTTGGTTTAATTTTCTAAGTGTTCATAGATATTTTTGTTGTGCTTATTATAAAACAAGAAGTGGCCACTAGGCTGTGATAAACCAATTTGTGAGATTAAAGTGCTGAACTTGAATGGTTTCATTAAATTCTAAGTCATGAGTTGAAATTGGAAATTTAAAAGCCTCTTTTTCTTATTTACATGAGACCCACAACATTTATGCAGGCAGAAACTAGCACCAATTAATGCCCATGCTGTGCTGATGAGATCTAGAAGTACCCCTTGGGAATGCTGTCTTCTCACCATAGCTCCCCTTCACCTTCACTCACACTGCCCCCCCAACCCCCAGCGCAAATCTTAAGCATTAGTTGTATAAAGCCTGACTCTCTGTAATATCCCAAACCTATTTTGTGCCTAGTATTCATTTACATGTGTTTAAAATTAAGCCCTTATAGGCCTTAGTTAACATATTACACCTGAGGAGTTTTAGAAAAACAGTTTATCAAATTGAGAAGGAATTGACCATTGCAATATGCCCTGCTTCTTATATAAAGATGAACAGAATTATAGTAACTACTATTTGTATGAAAACAACAGCATCTAGTTAATTAGTGTGTTACACAGAAATTATGGGTTTCTCAAAAACTGCAGGATGTGATAAAATAGAATAGGAGATCATTAGCTTTTGGTAATGGAGTTCAAGAAAATAAACACAGTCTTGCCTACCTTTAACCCAGAAGAGCCAATTTAAAATACATAATCCAAAGATAGGCATGTACCATTTAATATACATTAAATGAAATATAAATTTTGATATATACATAAATACAAATATATTTAAATTCTTCTGTCAAATACATCATTGAAGTATCTTAACATTTTCAGTTTCATCCATTACCAAATTTATAATTGGTGGCTACCAGCATGTTAATGGAAAGATTATTTACGTGACTTGAAATAATTGGACTGCTTTCATGTAGTATCGATCAAGACTCCTATAAGCCTGGTCTTTTCATGGATCTTTATGATTTTAAAATCTGTTCTTTTTCTCTACTCTCATTCAAACAAGCAAAAAAAAAATTGAAAATACTACAAAAAATATTTTTTAACCCAATGTCTATACTTAACCAGTCACGGGTTTTGTTTTTTATCATTTTTTTAAATGTCTTGATGTTGACATATACTAGGTGTGTGTAGACCTTGAATATATTCATTCCTGTTTCACTCAGTTTTCTCTCTTCCAAAATGAGATACCCAATGCAAAGAGATGAAGTGAGGATTTAATTAGATGAGAAATATGAAGTAACTAGCGCAGTGCCGGACATCTCACCAGGACTAGTGAAATGCTAGTTACCTTCAGATTCCTTCCTTAGCCATGATGCCATCTGCAAACCGCAGGCTCCTGCTTCACATTGAAATGGCCAAGCATTCATCAGTGAATTCGGTGAACGTGAATCAAACATGTCCCAAAGGATTGCACATAGCTCATAGAAAAAAATAAAATAAAAGTTATTATTTGGGAGAACATGAACTACCTGAAGAGAGACCCATGGAACTTTTATTCTTCTTTTGTTTTATATTTTAAAGCCTTATGTTGATTTGGGGACCCTACGTGTCCTTTAAATACACACTGTAAACAAGTATACATTTTTAGAAAACGGTTTCGGAGGAGGCACAAAGGGTTCTGAATGACAACTGCACTCTCCTGACAGGGGACCACGACATTGTACCCAGTGACAGCCTGTCTAAGCACTCTCTCTCTGGCTTCTGCCAATGATGCTAAGGCAAAGGCCCTTCAGGTAATTTCAACACTTGAGGAATAACCTTCAGACCTGGAGAAGCACTAATAAGTAGGATAAAACACCAGAGTCAAATCTGCAACTCCATCAGGATATGTTATAATAAGCTCTTGCTATTAAAACTGGCACACTGAGAAAACACCTTCAGAAGGAAAAATCTAGGCAGCGTGCAGTGGCTTTCATTTGTGTGTATGCATGTGTGTGCGTGAAGAACAAGACAGTGTCTCAAGGGAAATAACTAAAAGAAAAAGTAAAACAAAAATTTTGCTTAGAAGATAAATGGAAACATTGTAATACAAAAGTAAAGTTTTCTTTGTCCGTAATCTTATAAATGCATCTCAGATGGGAAAAAAAATGAGCCCTAAAGCATTAAATACATGTAAATCTATAGGGCAGAGCAAAGGGCTGGGGAAAGAAGCAGAAATAGGTCCTGGGTTTCTAATCTTTTTCTATTTGATTTCACATATTTCATGGTAATCTAAGAAATTCTGTTCCTACATTTTCATTTGACTTCCTTTAGATTTTTTTACTGTTTTATTTGGAATGATCAGTTAACGAATATATGTCTGCCTCTTGTGCTAAATACTATAAGAGCATGGCATTTTGTAAAGGAAGACTGTTGGCAGAACAATTAGCATTTAAAAGCTAGAGTGACCTTAGCTCTGCTCATCATTGTGATTAGTTTGGACTCTAATATGAACTATATAACCGAGCTGCCTTAGTTGCCAAGATAAAAAGCTTCTAGCTCCAGCCGAAAGGACATTAGGTAACAGTGTGATACTTGGGCAGTGAAACATAAAGGACAAACTAGTGTGATTATGTTTGATTTGTGTTGACTTAGACGCTGAGAGAGGTCCCTCAGACCTGAGAGAATTGGCAAATGAGGATAGAAATGGCCTGTCGGTTTGCCTCCTTTGGAACTGTTGGGCTTTTTAAAAACCTAATTTCAGCACAGTCTTTCTTTCTCCTAGTAAGATTCTCTTAAATTTTGTCAGTTAAGGGATCATTTATTAATAATGGTAACAGAATTGAATGCTAGGAAATAAATATTTTCTTTTGTTATTAAATGGATTATTGTTGGTTTTAATTTAAAACATACATCATGGGTTTCATAAGTTTTTCCAGGCCCTCTGCATATCACTGGGGATGAAAAGATTAAAAATACCTTCTAGCTTCTTTGTGTGTGTGTGTGTGTGTGTGTGTAGACTATGCTGAACAAGAATATTCCGTAATCAACTATACCTTAAAAATGATATTACATACTTGCATACGCACAACAATTTGTAGGTCATGATTTCATATGTTTGAAATCTTTAAAAAATGGTAAAATCTGAAAACTTCTGGGTTTGGTCAGTCTTATGTTTTGAGATTTAGTCATGTTACTGTGTGTGCTTCTCATTTAACTCCCATGTGTGTTCTCTTTATGCATATTTAATTTCTTTCCTTTTTTATTTTACAGACAACATTGGAATAAGCCTCTTGCTCATATCTTCTGGAGCACATTTGGAAGACTGTCTTTAGAAGCAAATCTCTGGATAATACCTGCGAATACATCTTTGGCTTTACTAGATATGGCTTAAAAGCTCTTAAAATTGGTTGTAAAAAAATGTGCTTTTCCACCAACAGAGTATAAGAGGTTTTCTTGCTCTACTTCCTTTCCAAAATTTAGAATCACCACAATTCTTAAATTTTGCCAATATGAAGTTGCTAAATGATGTCTGCTTTAATTTATGTTTACATCAATACAAGGGAGGACTTTTCCTATCTTTACTTGCCATCCTTGTTTCTACTTCTTTGACTTGCCCATCACTGCCCTTTGCTTATGTTCCTATTGGCCCTATGATTTTTATTATTATTATATATTTTTAGGATTTCTACTTAATTTTTTTGTATTCTGAATATTAAGACTGTTTCGAAGACTGTAAATATTTTCTCTGCACCTATTGTTTGGTATTATTTTTCTACTTTGTTTATAAATTATTGCATTTGTTGGAACATATTTTTAATATACTTATACGCCCTGTCTTTTCCTTTTTTTGTGTTTTTTCTCATGATTTCTCTAATTTAATGTTATAAATAATTTCTAACTTTTCTCAAAACTTAAGTTTTGCACTTTATGTTTAGGTCTTTAACTACAAATGCTTTTTGTGTGGTTTGGGAAAGTTATCTTAGTTCAATACATTTTTCATTATGAAAGACCCATTTCCACAGCACAACTTATGAAGTGTTTTGTTCTTCCCCTCTGTCATATGATCAGTGTCAAATGGTCAGAGTCTCCTTTCTCATTCTTCAAGATTATTCTGACTAGTTTTGCACCATATAATTCACCATAATGAACATATTCCCTATTAAATGTATTCATAAGTGCCTAACAGTTGGGTTACTATAAAAATAAGACCTACTTTCCATTGCATTTTCAGTATGTTGTTTTCTTATATAACTAGTAAGTAGAAACATTGTTGATATTGTAAATTTGATCTTCTACCTAGTAACTCTCAGATAATGCATTTATAGATTCTCTTGGATTTCCTTGGTAAAAAATCATCCTATTTGTTTGTGAAGTTTTGTCTTTTCCTTCCTGTTTTATCTCTCTCTATTCTAACCTCCTGTTTATTTTTTTTTCGTCCACTTCCTTCATATTATTCCCTTATTACAATATCTTGAATACCTGGCACAATGTTGAATAAAATTTGTGAGACGGGTCTTGATTGCCATGCAGGAGAACTGGGTTCAATTCCCGGCCCATGCACTTTCCCAAAACAAAATACAAACAAACAAAAATTCAACAAATGGTGCTGCAATGAGGGGATGCTCACATGGAAAAAGAATGAAATGAACCCCCACCATACAACATACAAAAAAAAAGTTGTGAGAGAGAATCTTTATTATGAACCTGGCATTATGGGGATGATAATTTTTTTCAATTGACTATGAAGCTTTCTATAGATTATCAGGTAAGAGAAGTTTCCTTGTATTTTCAATTTGGTAAGTGTGGTATGACTAATTGTGCATTCCAGTTTAGACATATTCTTAATCTTAAATCCACATTTCTATGGGTGTGAATCCGTGATAAATAGGATCTCTTGAAGATGTTATTTTAGATTAAAGTGTGGCCCAACTGAATGAGGTTGTCTCTTAATCCGGATTACTAGAGGCCCTTTAAAGAGAAAGAAATCAGACGTCAAAGGGGCAGAAAGCCTGGTTGGGGAGGAGTACAAGCTGGAAGTCAGTGGAACCAGGTAGAGAAAGGAGAGAACGTGGCTGTGTGATGCAAAACCAAGGAAGCCAAATATTGCCGGGTTGCCAGGATGCTTCCGAACCCTAGTGGAAACAGGTCTTCTAGCCAGGGCCTTACTTGATTCAGACTTCTGGCCTCTGAAACCATGAGTCAATAAATTCCTGTTGTATGAACCAACATATTGTCTGATATTTGTCCTAGCAGCCTGGCAAACCAAGAAACTAAGTACTTTTATGATAAATAAATGCTAAATTTGATACAATATTTTTGATCAGGTACTGAATTAATTCTAGCATTTCTCTCAAATGTGTCTATATTGTTTATGTGTGTGCATGTGTGGTTGTGCATGTATTTAGAAAGAAGGCTTTGTCCCGCTTTTGATGTCACAGTCACACACATGTGATTGAATTGTTTGTTGTTTGTTAAGGTTCACATGCAAAATATACATATGGTAAAGTTTAGAACATTTTTGAAATTAGGTAAGATTTGACTAGAAAAGTAATTTTCTTCATATTTCTTTCAAAGGGAGGATTTTTTATTGTGATTTCAACTCTTTTAAGTTGAAAGGCAATTGGTTTATTCAGGCTTTTTGTCATTAATATTTTTCTAGAAAATAATATATTTCATCTAAACTTTCAAAATTGCTTGTTCATAAGATATGCTTGTCTAAAAGTAATTTACTATATGTTTTAAATTTCTAGTAACAGTTTTTCTTTCTTCCATGTTGATCATTCTCTTGATATTTGCTCATTATATTATAGTAGAGATGTCTATTTCTCCCTTCAGTGTTTTCAGTGTTTTCCTCACGTGTTTAGGAGCCCTCTGGTTCAGTGCATAAATTTTTATGATTGTTATGTCTTCTTGTTGAATTGTTTCTTTTATTAATACATTGTGTCCTTCTTTGTCTCTTTTAATTGTTTTCCATTTGAAGTCTAATTTGGCAGATATTAGTATAGCTACTCCTGCTGTTTTCTGATTGTTGTTTGCATGAAATACGTTTTCCAAACCTTTCACTTTCAGCCTATTCTTGTCCTTGGGTCTAAAATGAGTTTCCTGTAGATAGCATACAGATGGTCCTGTTTCTTAATCCATTCTGCCAGTCTATGTTTTTTGAATGGGAGTTTAATTCATTAACATTTAGTATTATTACTATAAAGGTAGTACTTTCTTCTCCCATTTTGCCTTTTGGATTTCATGTCATTTTTGTTTTTGTTTTCTTTGTTTTTTAATTTTTTTTTTTTACCTTTATTGGTACACTTCATTTCTGCACTCTTCTCCACACCTCTGTCTTGCCTTTTCCTATCTGCCTGTCATGCTCCCTTTAGTATTTCTTGCAGAGTCAGTCTCTTGGTCACAATTTCTTTCAGAGATTATTTTAAAATGTTTTAAACTCTCCCTTCTTTTTGAAGGATGATTTTGCTGGATATAGAATTCTTGGTTGGCAGTTCTTCTCTTTTAGAATCTTAAATATATCATACCACTGCCTTCTCACCTCCATGGTTTTTGCTGAAAAAATCCACACATAGTCTTATTGGGCTTCATTTGTATGTGATGGATTGCTTTTCTCTTGCTGCTTT